>JAECMU010082871.1:0-12068 GCA_016106625.1 Dracogyra subfuscus
AGTATTTATATTTTTATTTTTATTTTAAAAATATTTATTCACAGAACCCTGTCTACATTTGTTATCTGCCCCAACCACATGGATGAAGCGACAGAGTTACTATACCAAATTAAACATTATCATTTTGGTATACATGTCAAAATTTTCATTCAGTATTTACAATTGTTTTTATCCCAAGGTTAAATATGTATGTATGAATATTAATGATACAGATATAAAAACAATATATATATATATATATATTATTTGGCCCAAATTCTCATAGTAACAAAAAACTATGTATACGCACACAGACATGCACACAAGTGTTTCATGAAGTAAATTAAATAAACAAGCTACAGATGCAGACATCATAGACATCATAAGAATTCACAAATGAAGTGTTATTTTTATATAAAACATACAAATATTTTGACTATGACTGGCATGGCTGTCTGTCGTAAAAAATAATATACATGTACATAACACCAAAGTAAACAACATTTACAAATTGCATAATTTGTTCAGCAGTAATTGTCCTACTATGTCTTAAATAAATTACGAAACAGCCCATTTAGTTTGAAATTTGTTATGTAAACCTTTACTATGATAAAGACTTCTTTTTGTTACATTTCTAGATTTCAGAATTATTATTTTACTTTTTTTACATTTTTTAAAAACTTTTGTGTGTGTGTTTTGTTTAACGACGCACTCAACACATTTTAACTACGGTTATATCGGCGTCGGACATATGGTTATGTCGAGAAAAAAACCCAGTGGTTAGCTGACGGGAATCGATCCTAGACCGACCGCGCATCAGGCGGGCACTTTACCACTGGGCTATGCTGCCCGCTAGATTTCAGAATATGTTTAAAATGTTTCATATTTGGTATCATACCTGCTACTTTATATTTATAGAATTTAACAAGTAATAGAAACAGATAACTGATTTCGTCAGTTGTTGTAAAATTATTTTCTTCTAGTAGAATTAATTTGGCATCAAAGAGATAAATATTAAATATGAGGACATTTATCAAGTAAGAATCGGACAAAAGAATTCCAAAAGGTTTTGACTGGTAAGTAGTCCCAAAACAGATGCAATATGGTTTCTGGAGTGCTTTTACAAAGTTAACAAAGATTAGTTTTATCTTTGTTAAACAAAATTGTAAAACAAATATTAGTTATAATAATTATGTGCAATAATCTACATTGGAACCACCTTAACTTAGTATCTTGGGTTGTCTTAAAATGTTTAGAATATATTGTTGCACAACCTATTTCAGAATTAAACAGTTCTTCCATTTTACTTCTGTCCTTATTCTGTTAACTGTAGTTATTAAAATACAGTGACCAATAATAGTTTTCTCAAAATAATGGTATCATCCAGAAAGGAGAATGACTCTGGTTGAAGAATATTTAGTCGTCTAAGGTATTTTTAACTGCTTGAACAATGCCATAATAAGTTATAAAGAACATCTCAGTATTAAAGTTATTTTGAATTTCTAACTGTATGCATTTTACCACGTGTGTTTAAAAAATCTGTAATCTGAGATTTTTTATGCCAATTTGAATTATAGAAAGGCTTTTTTATCGATACAAATATTAGGATGATTTAAGCACAATACCGTTTCCCTAGATACATCTTATGTTTATGTTAATATTTAAAAAAAACACACACACAAAACAACAACACATTTTTGTATGTATGTGTGGGCATCAAATATTCATACCCTTATTTTTGGTTTGGAACAAAGGCACTTGATGACAGAATAATTGAATTCTTCTGAATATACCTCAAATGAACCGATCCACATCATGTACGACATACAAACAACTAAAACATTTTATAATCAGCGAGAAAAAAAAGTATAATTTTATCATCAATAAAATGAAATTTAAATTATGATAAATATGTACAATACTTAGTAGAAAACATATTTTATTTCCATACATTAGCGTCCCAACTACCGAGACCATAGCATATCAATTTGTAAATGCGAAAAAAACCACCCTGAAATTTTAACAAATTAGTAAGGGAATTCTAAAAATCTCTAAGTTGTTTTGTAAAGATGCAATAAAATGTCAAATGTAGCTATATCCATTAATATAAATACGTACTTGATTAGTCTCAGTTACATAATGATATGGTCCGGAGGAACTTTTGTTTTTACCTTATTATAGCATCAAGAAACAAAATATTATGATGCAGCTTAATTGTAAAATGAATTTTGCAGTGATCTTAACATATTTCATGTCTTAAAAATTGCATTAAAAGCTAGGTAAAATCCTCATTTCGGCCCAACCGAGAATAAAACGCGTAGTATAGGCTGCTGTACTTGCACGCGTGCGTACTATTTTAGCTAAATGCTATTTAAAAAAACAATAGTGGACATATATTGATTAAATATGCTTTCTTAAAACCTTAATAATACCCAAGCTAATATATATGCTAACATCATTGCCAGACCCAGGGAAATGTTTAAAAAAATATAACGACATTGTTTCATACATTTATTTGGCAGAATAAACCAGAAAAGCTCAAACGTGATTTAATAGCACAAGGTTAACTAATTAAAATGTTCATGGATACGAAGACTGTTTTTAGACAATGCAAAGTGGGTTACTCTTTTCAAATCCGTTACAGGTATCTCAAAGAACGATTTAATAATATATGGTGATCCTTTTATTTCTAAACAAATGCAATATGATGTCAAACATGATTTGGAAAGATACATTACTGAGTTGGATAACTATTGAACAAAAACATAAGCCACAATCTGTAGATGATATTTTATCAATTAATATTTGGCATAATAGTTAAATAGTTATAAATCATAAACCATTTTTATATAAACATTATGCCCCAAAAGGTATAATCTTCATAAACGATTTAGTAGATTTATGGATACTTTTTAAAGTATGAACAAGTTGCAGAAATATATCATGTCAATTCAAATTTCATTAGCTATGCTTCACTCAGAAATGCTGTGAAATCATTCATATCAACATTTAGTGATCTAAGGGACGATCGTTTCAAAGAAGTGAATTAACCAATTTTTCCTTTTAGGTTAAGGCTTGTTTTGAAAAGTAAACAGGGATGTACGGGCATGTATTGCATACTCAACCATAGAACATAATCCCAAAAGCACAGATAAAATATAGAAATCAAGGATTTAATTTTGACTCAAGTGAGTGGGAACAATACTATGAATTACCTTTCCAAAGCATTAACGATACAACTTTATTATGGTTTCAGTATTGCATCCTACATCGAATTTTATCTTTTTCTAAATATGATTCATTATGTAGATTCTAATATGTGTATATTCTGTAATAACTTCCCAGAAACTATACAACATCTTTTCTATGAATGCACTCAGGTTAATACTTTATGGAAAGCTGTAGAAGACTGGGTTTTGTCCAAAACAAGAATTGTTGTCCACTTTAAGAAGAAAAACAATTATGTTTGTTATTATTAACAAAAAGAACGTTAACATAATTAACTGGCTAATTATTAACATTAAATATTATATATACTGTACGAAAATGCAAGAAGAAAAAAACCTATCGCGTCCGTTCAAAACGTGTTGCAAAACAAATTTGTAATTGAGAAATATATTTATTTCAGAAACTGCAACTATGAAAAGTTTAATAAAGAATGGGAACAATGGCTCAACCTTTTTATATAGTGAAAGAAAAAGAAAGAAACCCATTACACTTAGATAACGATCTACTCAAAGAAAAAACATTTTGTAATTGCAATGAATGAATGAATGTTTAACGACACCCCAGCACGAAAAATATACATCGGCTATTGGGTGTCAAACTAGGGTAATGCAAATAAATAAAGTGATGATCAATATCAATATAAAAATTCAAGGTTTAAACAAAAACTGTAAATCGAAAGGATTCCATCACAGTTCGTGGTCCAAATATATATTTTCGAATTTCTTTCAGTTGGGTACACTCCACCAAAATGTGGTGTACAGTCAGTACATTGACAGCGCTTACACTGAGATGGAGGATCTCTCTTCAAAATAAATGAATGGGTCAAATAGATATGACCAATGCGGGCACGACACAAGACTACCTCGTCATTCCTGCACTGTCTATAGGAGGACTGCCACTCTCCCAAGACCGGCTTGATAGCACGAAGCTTGTTCGCAACCGCGCTATCCCAATCATGTTGCCAGGTCGAAAAGATAAATTGGTTGTATAAGGCACACCAACCCTGGCATGAGGCAAATCCAAAACAGACTTGCCAGCTGAATCTACCTTTTCATTGAGAGAGAGAGAGAGAGAGAGAGAGAGAGAGAGAGAGAGAGAGAGAGAGAGAGAGAGAGAGAGAGAGAGAGAGATGAAGTATTTTACGACAGTGGATATGTATTGGTCAGACGACAAAACTTGCGGAATATCTCGTGGAGATGACAGAGCTCTTTGATATTTACCCCAGTAAATCCAGTTTTAAGTTTTAAGATACGCATTAAGCGAAGCTTAAAGGGACATACCCTAGTTTTTAAACACTAAGACATATTTTTGACTATTATAGCCGTTTTTTATAACTAAAATGATATTTTACTTAGATTTTATGGTTTAGATTATCACTTTCCATACATTCGAAGTGTTTTTGGTCATCCTGGTGTTTTTAATATTACAAAATGCATTTCTCGTATTTTTAAGAGTACACGTGCGTCTGAGAAGTAACAGTTATAAAGTCGAGTTTTAGTCTATTTTGAGAGAGTATTTCACAATTTCAATGTAACTTTATCCAAATGTGTAATTTGTACATTAACTACACTTAGTGTTCATTTTCACGGGTTGAAACTAGGTTCTGTCCCTTTAAGTTATTATTTTGTGTTATATATTTTAATTATTAGTGTGTAATTATGTTGTACGAATAAAAATACGGCACACGTTGTCCTAAGCGATTTAGTAGTACTGAACAGGCCCGTACGAACGACTTGGGGTGGGGGACTGACAGATCGGGTACAAACTCTATATCAGATTTTGGTTACAATGGCAAACATTAATGTGATATAAAAAAGGCTCACATGTGCGGGGGGGGGGGGGGGGGGACGTGCCCCCGGTCCCCCGATTCCTACGGGCTTGCTGACACATATGGTTCCCAGACACTTAACAGTCGTCAACTTATCGCCATTACCGTTAAACGTTTATATCCCCACAACCAATATATGTCATCGGCGATTTTGAAAGTATAATACTGTGATACAACATGTACATACCTTGATTCCATCAATGCTGTCCAAATCAATGACATCGCTTAGTTTACCAGAACTCTGTAGTTTGAATCTTTCTCCACTTTCGTCCAATTGGTAGTCAACGTTATGTTGAAACGAGTTGTCGACCGTGTTTTTTCCAGTTTGTTTCACGTTCCTGGGCTGCTTTTTACATCTACATAAAGATATCAGGAATAACACAGTTATACAAACGTTAAGAAACTTCGAGCAGTATACCATATTTTTGTATTAGTTAATACAGTATATTCATCACAATAGATTTTCTTTATTCACTGTCAGTCATTAACTTCCCTTCAAATGCTGTGTTATAATTTCGGATTGAAATGAAATCAGTTTTGTGACATGTCAATCAAATGTTAGAGGCGGTCTTAATAAAGTCACTGGATATACGCCTTTAAACTATGTACACAGTAGTATGTCTCAACATTTCTCGACACACCTCACAAACACTTTAGAATATAACATGTTTAACAAATAACACTTAATCAATATATGGCCTACTCGACATCATGGATACGCTGCTAGGTTTACTTTGTCATACTAGATATACTGCACGACAAAAAATATACAATGTAATAAAAATCGATATTTATATTTGTCTGATTCGTCAGTTATTTTATTAGTTATCCCAACGAATAAGAAAGATTTGAATTATAATTAATTGGTCTAACGTGATGTTTGCTAACATTACCACACATCTACATTACATGACTTCTACATTATAATTATTATTTTAAATATACTCATCTGAAAAATAACTATTTGCAAATATACTGATGAAACGAAATGATTACAGAATGACTCACAGCAGAGAATGACTGCAAACAATACGCTCATAAATGATGCAATGAAGTTGCACCAGAACGATAGAGCGTTCGGAATAATTTTTATGAACAGAATAATTTAGAATATATCATCCACGTAATTTTCTTACTTGCTAATCTACGACACATTATCATTTACTATTCTCCATTTGAACACTACAAATCGAGGCGCTATTACACTGTGTTACGTTGCTGGATGTTCAAATATGACAACAGACAGTAGCATGACGATAACCGTTGGTAGCGATTACACCATCCACACACCCCACAAAAACCCATAAATCCGTATCCCAAACCGAATTTGTAATTTTCGCCAACTTGGTTTAACCAATTTGATTTAACCAATGTTACATAAGGTACCACATCAAATAAATCATATGAAGCAACCCCAAATATGCCAACTGCCTAAAATTCCCAATTAAAACATCGTGGGCCGAACACCAGCAGGCACCTAATTGGTTACCGATATATATTTTGTTGAAGGCAGTATACTGTTTGCTTACATGATTTACAAGTTCGCCAAATGAAAACGAGATCATTGAAATCGTTATTTGAATAGCAACACTCAAGATGAGATACCGTGCCCAGGCCACGCCTTCTTCCTAGTAGATAACCAGCTAGTGCCAACCAGGTAGAATATCAAGCTGACAATCGTTGTTTGTTTTGGATTGCAATACTCAAGATGAGATACCGTGGCTAGGCCACGCCTTCTTCCTAGTAGATAACCAGTTAATACGATCCAGGTACAATATTATCACGCTGACAATCTGAACAAATCCATTTAGTAGAAATGTCGCTGAGGGAATCACTGTGATATACAGCAATGGCCTTTAGCGTGTGGGCTGGCGTTGTGTGCGCCTTCTTACTGGTCTCACCGTCGCTTGCATATTTCTTTGAAGATGGATTCAATCACCACTATACCTATTCTGCTGATTCCAACATATTTGATGTGAAGAATGTCACAACTGTCTTAAAGGTAAGTATTTAGAACAATGTAATTTAAAATTATGTATATATTGTATTATGTAGGATATTTTTCTGGAGTATTTAAAATGTTAGAGAAAAAACGAGAAAAAAAAACACACACACACACACACACACACAGAGAGAGAGAGAGAGAGAGAGAGAGAGAGAGAGAGAGAGAGAGAGAGAGAGAGAGAGAGAGAGAATTCGCTGCTGCCATAGAGGTTTCTCTTTTCGAAACCCAGCCCTTGAGGATGTCTCAAATGAAGGTTTTAAATTAAATAGAGGTTGTAGGCAAGGTGACCGATTATCTCCTTACATATTTATAATATGTGCGGAAATACTTGAAGTTTTAATACGTAATAATAAAGCCATTAAGGGTATTAATATTGATGGAGAAGAATTCCTGATTTCTAATTTGCCGACGACACTAACCTTCTCTTGGATGGATCCCCAAATTCTCTGCACAATACACTTACTATACTGGATTTATTTGCAAAAATATCTGATCTGAAGATAAATTATTCAAAGTCAAAGATAATATGAATAAGGCAGGAAAACATACTCAAAAGAACTGTTTCATCATTCTAGATGGAAGTTAGCATGGGGTTAAATTCAATTTACTTTATTAGGTATTAATTCTCTTTAAATTTACAAGATATTATTAAAGATCATTTCGGACCAAAAGTAGAAGAAATGGAAATTGTATTAAAAGCATGGAGTGCCCTTAAACTTACACCATTAGGCAGACTCACAGTGTTAAAATCACTAATATTACCAAAAATAACAAATTTGTTAATTTCGCTACCATATCCGTCAGAACAGTTAGTTGAAAAGTTAAATAAGCGATTTGGCAAAATAAACATGACAAAGTTAAAGAGAGATGTTATAATTCAGGACCATAAAAACAGAGGGTTAAAAATGATTAAATTAACTATGTTTATAACATCATTAAAGTCAACGTGGATAAGAATGTTACTTTTAAACAACACAAACGGGCATGTCTCTTCTCGTCAGTTACAGGTATATCGATCAAAGAACTAATTATATATGGTGATCATTTTATTAATTTAAAAATAAAACATATGACTAACCCTTTTTAGGAAGATGTTTTTGATAGCTGGCGAAACATCCAGTGTAAACAACCAATAGAAAATTAAAATGATATAACTGGTATAAACATTTGGTTTCACAGTAAAATATTAATAAATAAGAAGCCTATTTTTTAATTACAAATATGGAGAAAAGTGAATTTGTTTCATTAGTGATTTAATTAGTACTGATGGAGGATTTCTAAATTTACGCGATTTTATTGCAAAATTTAATACATTTAAAAACAATACGGGATGTAGAGAAATATATTAATTGTTATGCTACACAAAAGCCATTCAAAAAATCTCAATTAAAATATAAAAATAAAGGTTTTTGTTATTCACCAGCAGAATGAAATATATTTTACAATATACCATTTACATGCTTTAGAGATACAACTTTACGTTGGTTTCAACATAAAAATAATACACAGATTTCTCGCTACTAACACATTCCTGTATACAATACATTATATTAATTCAAATAAATGTACTTTTTGTAATCGGATGCCAGAGATAATTGAACGTGTATTTTATGATTGCTGTTATGTTAAAGAATTTTGGAAATATATTAAAAACTGGATATTCAATACTATGGAATAGTGCATAATTATAGATAAACATATTACCATTTTGGGTCAGCTTAAAAAAACAAATACATATTGTTGTGGCCGCGTCCCAAGGATATTAACAAAGTCCAGAGAATACAAATAACATCCACAGATGACAAAGCCGAAGTGTTCCAGTTTTCAGAATTATAAATTTATTTAAAAGCTATGAGTAAATGGAAATAAAGTTAAAGTTCACAGGTAAGTTTCCGACATATAGATAGATAGATCTCTTCCTTTCAGATATAGTTATGTTAAACCAGTGAGGACTGCATCTCCAATAAATGTAAACAGCTTGCAGTTGCTTCCATAAAAACAAGTTAATTAAATAGAGATGGTAAGTTAATACAATTTGACTTTAAAAATATAAGTTTAAAGTTATTCTAGTGTCAATTTAAATGTATGTAATGTAATAAAGTTGGAAGGTTGGACAAGGGGACATGTCTTTAATGTTTGTTTGTCAGACCGCGAACGAGTGAGAGAACAACCGATGACGTACATTGATGTCAGCCTTTTATACTTTTTCGTAAGTACCACGTGACGTCATAACAGCCAATCAGAAATGACGTTACGCTAGGAAGAGATCTACCTTTACAAAATAAATATCATTTCATTTAATAATTACGATATGCAAAAAATTGCTCAATAAATAAAGTAATTGCTTTTTGGTCCAGCTTCTGTTTGCAGTTTACAGTTTGTAAATGCACGCTCTAAATCCTGAGAAACTTCAACTTTTATAAGTACGTCAGTTTAGCCCATAGCAAAAGCATTACCAATTTGAAATAATTAATACTCGAAATTTCTAAAGTGCATAAACATAAAACTAACATTTCTTAATTGCTTTTTAGTCTAAAATTAGCGTAAATCAATTTTACAGAAAAAGCCTTTAGAATATTATTGTGAAAACGACATTATTCACTCAGCACAAAGACACGCTAAAGTGCATTGCAAATACATTGAGAATTCAATCTAATGATACAAACAAATTCTAATGTGCATAAACATTTGATTATCACTACACAATAGCTTTTTTGGTCTAATTTCAGTATAAAATAGTTTTAATGAAAAAGCCTTTGGGATTATTGTGAAAAACCATTATTTATATTGTTGTTTACAAACATTATGTACCGATATAACAGACCTTAAGCAACCTATGTGTGTAAACAGGTTCTCAGCGTACACGGACATAGTTCCTAAAAGCACTAATATTACAGTAATCAGTTTAACAGTTATTATCTCGCTTAATTAATAAAATGATTTGCCATAGTGTACACACAATACATGCAATTTTTAGCCGGCTGTCATTTTGCTTTTTTTATGGAATATTCTTCTAGAGGGGTTAAAGCCTCCAAAGTATGTTACATAATTAATATAAAAGCAATGATCTTTAGTGGTATATTTCAACTAACAAAACATAATTAAAAAAATTAATATGAGGTCATCAATTTTGGTTTTATATGATAACATTTTATAACGTTGCTAGATAAGTTGTATCCTTTCACCCCTCTTGAAGAATACTCCATAAAACGTCAAAATGGCAGCCGGCACAAAATTACATGCTTTTTGCCCTATGCAATCTCAGCGAAGTTGATATTTGTGACATAGTTATCATCTAGTATGTGGAATCTGTGTCATTGCAATGTTTTTTCCTAGATTTCTGTCTGGACAAAATGTGAGTAAAATCTAACAAAAAATAAAGGTAGGAAAGCAATTTTTGGCAGTTGTTAACATTTTAGCGGGCAGCATAGCCCAGTGGTACAGTGCGCGGTCGATCTAGGATCGATCCCCGTCAGCTAACCACTGGGTTTTTTCTCGATATACGTCCGGACAGTAGTTGGATACTGTTTTTAATGTTAAATTGCTTTTTTTTCTTCTTTTTTTATGCTTTACTCACTGGAGCATATTGATTAATTTATCATTGTCGATTGGATGACAAACATTTGGTAGTTCTGACCTGTATGTCATGAGTTACGTTTGTTTTATTTATCGACTCCTCTAGAAGACACGGGGTGGGACATAGCCCAGTGGTACAGCGTTCGCTCGATGCGTGGTCGGTCTGGAATCGATCCCCGTCGGTTTGCCCATTGGGCTATTTCTTGTCACAGCCAGTGCATCATTTAAAAAAAAAATGGTTTGTTTAACGACGCACTCAACACATTTTAATTACGGTTATATCGGCGTCGGACATATGGTTATGTCGAGAAAAAACCCCAGTGGTCAGCTGACGGGGATCGATCCTAGACCGACCGCGCATCAGGCGGGCACTCTACCACTGGGCCATACTGCCCGCCCCCAGTGCATCACGACTGGTATATCAAAGGCCGTGGTATATGATATCCTGTCTGTGGGATAGTGCATATAAAGGATCCCTTGCTGCTAATCGGAAAGAGTAGCCCATGAAGTGGCGACAGCGAGTATCCTCTCTCAATATCTGTGTGGTCCTTAACCATATGTCTGACGCCATATAACCGTAAATAAAAAGTGTTAAGTGCATCGTTAAATAAAACATTTTTTTCTTTCTTCCTAGAAGACACCTATTGTAATGATCAGCTTTTGGATGTGGACATTTGGTAAATTTGACACGTATGGCATTATTTAATGCTTCTCTTATTTAATAACGTATTTGAACACACTGATCTTAACAATGGGCTTTCTGGATGTGAAATATTCGGTAATTCTGACACGTATGCCATTATTTAATGTTTCTCTTTCTTAATAACACATTTGAACACATTGATCTTAGGAATGGGCTTTTTGGATGTGAAATATTTCGCAATTCTACATACGTATATCATTATTTAATGTTTCTCTTATTTAATAACACATCTGAACACATTGATCTTACGTTTTGCCTTCGGTATGCGAAATATTTCGTAATTCTCACAAATCTATATCACCAGTTAACTTTGTCTTATTTAAAGACACCTATCGACATATTGATTTTATTAACTGGCTGTTGGATGTGAACATTTGGTAATTCTGGCATACAGCTATCTGGTTGTTAATTGTTAGTTGTTAGTGAGAGAGAAGAGAGTGTAGTTGCGTTACCCCTACCCATGAAATCGTTAACACACGTTCTGGATAGGAGCCAGTACCGGGCTTCGAACCCTGTACCTACCAGTCTTACGTCCGATACCTTAACCACACCACCGAGGCCAGTAATAAGCCAGGTCAGATCAGGTCATAGGGTTTAACGTGCACATTCAGAGCAAGCTGTTGTAGAGCACGCCTGTCGTGGGCGCAAGAACTTGCGGAGCAAGCTCTTTCGTCCAAGACAAAAAGTTGAGGGGGAAGGTAGAAGGGACCACCTGCACTGGCAGATGCAAGGGCGCACCAGTAGTCCGA
>JAECMU010082872.1:7158-23134 GCA_016106625.1 Dracogyra subfuscus
GTACGGAATTAGTATTGATACAAGAAAGTATTATGAAAAGATGTGTGAAGGAGTATGAAGTGCAAAGAAGGCATTTTAGAAATAAATATATCTCAATATTTGATAAACGCTTATAACAAACTACTGGTTAGAACGAACTGATTGTAAAGTCCCGATTTTCTCCCCTATATATTAGTAATACATTTTAATGTATAGAACGAACTATGTATAGCGAATTAACTGTTAAAACCAACCAATTTGTGGTCAGCAATGGAGGCTATGAGACTAACACTCACTAAGCAAACGAAATAAGCAATTTTGTTTCAAAACGTGACTGACTGAACACTCATTTGATTCAACATACTGTATTTATTTGTATATTTTCTTCTATTGGTAATCACAAATGAAACATTAAAAAAAGCACCCCACTAATTTTTGTGTTTATGGTATTTAAATCTGAAAAAAATCCCAAATGGTCGACTTCCTGAATGAAAACGACTAACTTCTGTAAATGTTTACAACGAACTACTTCTATAACGAACCTATGGTCCTGGTCCCTTGCAGTTCGTTATAAGAGTACTTTACTGTATAATATTTTATGTTAATAATTAACCAATTTATTGCATATGTATTTGTTTTTTTAAGCAGACCCAAAATGGCAATATGTTTATCTATAATTATGCACTCGTCTATAGTACTGAATATCCAGTTTGTAATATCTTTCCAAAATTATTTAACATACCAACAATCATAAAATAGATGTTCAATTGTCTCTGGCAAGTATGATTACAAAAAGTACATTTATTTGAATTAATATAATATATTTTATATAGAAATGTGTTAGTAGCGAGAAATCTGTGTATAATTTTATATTGACACCAATGTAAAGTTGTATCTCTAATGCATTTAAATGGTATATTGTAAAATATATTCCATTCTGCTGTTGAATAACAAAAAACCTTTATTATTGTATTTTAATTGAGACTTTGGAATGGTTTTTGTGTACGTAGCATAAGAATTTATATATCTGGTTTTGTCTAATTGAGAAGTTGTTTTAGCTTGTGGGGGTAAACTGGGTTTTTGTTTGTAATTGACTATTTATTTCATCATTATGTTTTCCATATATTCCTATGAAACATTTCACTGCATTAATTAAAGAAGCATACATGTACTCTAAATAATTAGTTTTTATATTAAATGTTGCAATAAAATCGCATAAATTTAGAAATCCTCCATCAGTATTAACTATAT
The DNA here is from genome assembly GCA_016106625.1 of Dracogyra subfuscus. NCBI lineage: Eukaryota > Metazoa > Mollusca > Gastropoda > Neomphalida > Peltospiridae > Dracogyra > Dracogyra subfuscus. The sequence continues at coordinate 8,389 of JAECMU010082872.1, forward strand.
CACTAATAAAACATACTCCCTTTTCTGCATATTTTTAAATAAAAAATAAGCTTGTTTATACAAGCTACATGTATTATTCAGTACCCACAGATAAAATCATAGCTGCATGACATTTAACTTTGAAATCAGGCGTTATTTCATTGTACATGTACGTAACAGCTGGTACTAGTCAATGCATCAATACATTCTCAATATACTTTGTATACATAGTAAGGTATGCAAGCTGGCACTCCCTTCTATATCAATCAATGTTAGTACTTTGTAAGGCATTTAGTCTGACATACAATACACGTTTTATAATTCATTTATTCATTCATTCTTTCAGTCACACATATACATCCCCATATATTTAAAATTAATGGATTTCAGTGTTTGAAATAACCACTTATTCATTTCTCCTGAAAAGCAAAATGTACCTCAATGGTTGTCAAATGAATGAGTAAACTTTTTAAAATACAATTTCACTTTGAGCAGTAAAAAATAAAGTCCTTGTACTTGGAATAAAACAAAACATCTATTTGAACAAGTGAAAATATTGTTGGACACGTAGACTTTTACATGTACTTGTCTGGTCGGCTAGTGAAGATTTCTGCTTCTTTTTTCTTTTTTTTATCACTGGGATTTCACTCATCTACCGCTGTAATAGCTTTGTGCTCATAATAAGTAACTACAAGACCATTAGATCATGCTCCCATTGATCCATTTCTATGGAAGCAGTGTTTGAAACAAGCAAAATGCACCTTAATTCTTGTCCAGTGGACACGAAGGAGGAGGAAATGTTTTATTTAACAAGACACTCAACACATTTTATTTACAGTTATATGGTATAAGATGTATGGTTAAGGACCATACAGATACAGAGAGAGGAAATCCGCTGTCACCACTTCATGGGCTAATCTTTTTGATTAGCAGCAAGGGACTTTTTATATGCACCATCCCATAGACAGAATAGCACATACATGATACCACAGCCTTTGATGTACCAGTCGTGGTGCACTGGCTGGAGTGAGGAATAACCCAATGAGCCCACTAACTGAGATCGATCCCAAACCGACCGTGCATCAAGCAAGCGCTTTACCACTGGGCCACGTCTCACCCCCTGTGAAAATATTGAGGTCTTATTTGATGAGAGGAGGATCAGCTCTTACTGCTCAGAGATACGGGGAACAGCTGGGATTAAAGGTCTATATGTAATTCACTAATGTTTGGTGTATACCTTTTGCAATATATATGAAGTATCAATAAAATAAATTAAAACAAATTCACCTATTTTTAATATATTCGCATTTTCCCCATCGCTTGCCAAAAACCTTCTGAACTCCAAGAGTTCAGTCACGTGACCCTGTGACGCGACAACAGGCATAACATCAAAGGCGATTCGTAGCCGTTCACACATTTTACATGGAAGTGGAATATGTGCATTTTTAAAATGCGAAAATGTTATTCTGTTGAATTGTATGTTTGGAATATTATTTTGAAGATATCTTTCAGATGTGAAACATGGTAAACCATTGTTCTGTGTGTAGGTGTATAAAAGCTGCAGTTAAAGGCAAAAGAAGTTTGCATTTTTTTCCGAAAGACAAACCGACACTGTTTGCACGGAAGCAGTTCTTAAACCGAACACGTGTGTATTGTAAAGGACAGTCAAGATGGGATTCGATTTGCATTGACCACTACACACCTGGGGATTATGACAATTATCTAAGATTGTCGATGGGAATGGTACCAAAACGTTTGTTAAGAAACTTGACTGTTCCATTGCTGTATCCTCCTTGTTCCACCTATTTGCAACCCGGAGCCCAAACATCGCACGGGGACAAAAACAAAGGCCAAATTTTAATGCCGAGGTGTGCATTGTTCATATTTGGCACAAAGCTACACTGCAACACGATGCATTTATATATGTTAAAAAAATAAAATGTAGGAAAAACACATTTTAGAAAATAATTTGCATTTTTCGTGTTCGGGCTGTACATAACCATAGCCCGAAGACAAAAAAAGATCGGCCAAATGTTAATGCAATTTTTTTTCTATAAAAAGTATATATTGTTTTAACATATACAGTCAGACCTCATTACAATGATCATCATCACTGCGACATTTACACCATGCGACCACAAATTGTCAGTGTTATTCTGTTCATTAAAACAGAATTCACACCTTCCGACACCGACAGAGCAAATTAAGAAAAAATGTGCATACGACGACTGAAAACACCTCTTTACAACGACATTACATAATAATAGCATATTGGCAGTATACAAACAACCACTTAAGATTCCTTGATCTCATAGTGAGGCTACTGTGTCACATGCTGTCCAAAAACAATCTGTAGACATGTATTGCTTTTGAAAATAAGCCTTTAGTTAACCACTTAAAAGATTAACTTCGAACAATAAAATCTTCAATTTTCATGTTTTGTAAATGAAACAGGTACCAATCGTAGATGTCTGTAACCGTGTATTTGTTGTTTTTAATAATAATTGCAATACATTAATTATTTAAATGCTATCCAATCATCAGTTGATATTAATTAGTATTTTTTCGAAAAAATATTTTTCCTACATTTTTTTTTTAACATATATAAATGCATTGTGTTGAGGTTTATGTACCCCTCGACATTAACATTTGACCGCATTTGACTCGACGGATCAATGTCGGTATACTGTGGTTCAAATTGATTTTCTCATTCTTCCTCACCAGTTGAGGTAGCATTAGAATAAATAGATAAATGCAACAAGTACGAAATGTCCAAACTAACGTCCGATAAGAATGAACTATTTTCCGAAGAATCATTACATGCTGTCGCCATACTAACCTACTAATGAATGAGTGGAATTCACCTGATGTGGTGTAACAGGACAGATGCGGGTCAAATCGAATGAGCAGTGTTTTTTCCCCGAACGTTTTACAAAAAGTCGCTTTATTAATAATTGAGGTGGGTTTTTTTTTTTTTACGTTTAATAATGTAAACTTTACATATTTTGTATATATACTGTGTATTAATAATATGCCATGAGCCCGGATCTTTAAAGAGGTTGAGAAACACTGGGCCACACTTATGCAGTCTGTTTTTCCTAACCAGCATTGTAAATACATGTTCTAACATGCATGTAAGTCAAAAACACGCTTTCAGGGATCAAACTTAATGACATCAATTACTGAAGTTGCTATATGAATTGCCTTCGATCAGGGGATTGACGGACAACATATTTTTGCCGATGGTTGTTGGTTAAAGGAACCATTTTTTAAATTTTATATTTATTGCCAAAGTTACTGGTTAAAATTGCTGTAGGTGGGTTAAAATTACAGTCGTTTTGCCTATGAACAAAAATAATCTTAAGTTTGAGGCCTGGGGTCTCACAAAGGTCTCTTAGGCTCTGCTAGACAACAAAGCATTCTCTTTGCAAGTCTTTTAGAATTGCACTGCGAGATCGCAAAGTTGTGAGAGTTTAGTGAATTGGACCCCTGGGCTTTGTAATTTTGGCCCATTATCGCAGTCTATAAGCATGTAAATTGTTTTTAAATCATAATTGCCGTAGATAACATTATTTATTAAGTTTGAGCCCTGGGCTTTGTAATTTTGGCCCATTATCGCAGTCTGTAAGCATGTAAATTGTTTTTAAATCATAATTGTTGTAGATAACATTATTAAGTTTGAGTCCTGGGCTTTGTAATTTCGGCCAATTGATATTGCAGAAAATCCACTACATACTAGAGTACCTACCTGCAAACTCTCTATGTGGTTACTCCACTGTTCACCAGACAGATCAGTGTCCACCCCGTTAAGCCAGTCGGCCACTTTCCACAGAAAGCTAGAGATGGGTTTCCTCACAGGCGCATACTGAAACAAAGTAAATGTGTACAGTCAAATTTATGCCATATTGCCACTTAAAGGTGTAGTACTGCTAATAATAAATTCCAAACACATCTTAAAAACCAGTAATTTCTCTTACCTTTGCGAGAACTACCACAAATGTCTTCAGAGCAGCCAGTGCTTCTTGATTCATTGATTTATGGATGGCAATCTCTTGACGGAATGCGTACGTCAGAGCTGACTCTAAATCCTGCATGTGTACACCAACACTATGGAGCAAAATAAAACAATCATTTCAACATCTTAACAAGAATTAAATAGAATTAGATTGCTTACCATCATCTGGTTTATTTGATGCTTTACAAAAAAGTGTTTTCTCTTAGTTCCCCAACATACAAAGACTTTTTAAAGGCATTTTCAATTACATTCGTTAAGATTTCCAACAACTATTGTGTGATCACAAGTAAAACAGCTGGTTTTCACACTGATTTCTAGTCTCTTCTTGTGTTATTTCAAATGGAGGAAAATATTAATGTCAACAAATTTCCACGAAATTTTCTATGACTCAACGCAAACTGTCAGAGCAAGTTCTGGCACTTGCCAAAATGACAAATTTTAAAAAGCTGTAAATTTATTTTAAATTTTGCATAATATTTTGTTTTCAACTTAGTTTTCGATCTCATATCCAATTAAGGTTCAAGCATTCTGTCCTGGGCACACACTTCAGCTATCTGGGCTGTCTGTCCAGGACAGTGGGTTAGTTGTTAGTGGTTAGTGAGAGAACAAGAGGGTGTAGTGGTCTTACACCTACACATTAAGTAATTAAAACTTGCTCTGGGTGGGAGCTGGTACCAGGCTGCGAACCCTGTACCTACCAGCCTTATGTGTGACATGTTTGATGGCCTAACCATGACACCACAGAGGCTGGTGCATAATAACTGAAGGCATGGTCCTCAGTTTGTTACCAGTCATTAAAAGACTTTATTAATTGGAAACAATGACAGCAAACTCAGGTTTGTCCCTTTAATTTTTTGTTAGAAAATAACTGACTCTCTGTAAATGTTGACATTTAACAAATACATGTAATAAATTTGGCCACATTTTCTGCTCATCCCGAGCTAGCCCCAATCTATCATTTTCATTTCACTTCAACTTATTTTCATACTTATATCCAATTAAGGCTCAAGCACACTGTCATGGGCACATACCTCAGCTATCTAAGCTGTCTGTCCAGGACAGTGGGTTACTGTTAATTGTTAGTGAGAGAGTAGAGGGTGTAGTGGCCTTACACCTACCCACTGAGTTGTTAAAACTCTCTATGGGTGCAAGCCGGTACCGGGCTATGAACCCTGTACCTACCAGCTGATGGCTTAACCACAAAGCCACTGAGGCCGGTACAGGCCCGGTGCTTATAAACCTTAAAGTCCAGACTTTAATGAAGTCCAGACTTTAACGTCATGGCAATGCTATTCAAGTCGCATTAGGTTAAAGTCTGGACTTTATTAAAGTCTAGACTTTATAAACACGGGGCCAGATCTATCAACCGTATCGTGTGCTTACATATTTGTAGCAGGGGCAGGTAACTCTTCACCATCTTTATCGTTTTTATTTTTGTTATCTGCATCTTCTCCAATACCAGCACCGTCTTCCTCCCCTTCATTAACATTTATTCCAAACCGTTCCTTTATCACACCAACAAATGAGGCACGGTCATTTTCACCACCAACACCACTAGAACAACAACATAAAAACAAGAGAAAAAGAATGAGCAAATTTATATAAAAGCTGTTATCAAACATAAATAAAATAGGAAGGATTAATCGAACATGGGTTGCTTGGCCAGACCCATCTTTAATTTGCATCACGATAGAATACTATTTTACATCAAAGTAAGAAGTAGCACGGCCTGTCTTCTACACTACTTAAGAACTGAACATGATAATTCTTGATGTTCATGCAACTTGCAAGTATGAACCATAGGACCACTTTATAAACCCCAACCCCCCAAAACAAAAAAACCCACCCCAAAACAACAACCCCAAACAAATCCTCTTTTGATGGTAGTAATTTTTACACTGTTGAAAATACCTGTCATCAGTAAAAGTGCTGACATATATGTATTGCAATTCACACTGCAACCATAGCAATTCTGTCAGTGATGTCATACAGTTGGAGGCCTCGATAATTAACAAAATGTATGGCATTGAATTAAGTCTATGAACTTATATGTACCAGCACAAGACTTTGATAATTATATGATTTATACATGTAGTTATATTTAACATCAAACAAATTCAATTTAATTTTATGTAAACTAATTGATTGAGGAATGTTGAAAACAAAACTAATGAAACGTTGGACTGTTTTCTCTTTTAAGCATACATGTACCTAACCTGACCTCTAACAATTACCCTTGAGGTCAGGTCAATTAGAAAAGAAATGAAGAAAACTTTAACCTTTTTCTCTTTTGAGTATACTTAACCTGACCTCAAGGGTCACTGTTTGAGGTCAGGTCAAGTAGAAAAGAAATGCTAAAATGCCTACACTGCCAGTTTCTTGTACACCCCATCTTTCTTGAGAGAGTACAGGGAAGGAAACTGTGTGATCCCGTATTTAGTGACCGAATCCTTCAGCAGACGCCGCACTAGTATATGAGTCTGGTCCATCGTGTCCAAGATAATCTGAAACAAACACAGTGACAGTAATAAAGGTTTGTTTTGTGAAACGTACAACACCACTAGTGACATTTTATTAATCATCGTCTTTTGAATGTCAACCAATTAATCATATTTTTCACACAGAGTTTTGCTTTTTTATGTTTATTTAATGACGCACTCAACACATTTTATTTACAGTTATATGGCATCAGACTTATGGTTAAGGACCACATAGATAGTGAGAGAGGAAACCTGCTGTCACCACTTCATGGGCTACTCTTTTCGATTAGCAGAAAGGGATCTTTTATATGCACTATCCCCCAGACAGGATAGCACATACCACAGCCTTTGATATACCAGTCGTGGTGCACTGGCTGAAGCGAGAAATAAACTTAATGGGTCCCCCGATGGGGATTGATCCCAAACCGACTGTACATCAAGCAAGCACCCCCATTTTTAATACAAAGTCTTAGAGGAAACCTGCTACATTTTTCAATAGAAGTGCTCAACAAATCTTTTATATATGTGCACTTTTCCACAGGACACATACCACAACCTTTGGATATACCAGTCGTGAGGCACCGGTAGAGATGGGGAAAACACCCAATCAGAGAATGACTGCTTAACTGTACCATAACAAGATTTATGGAATATAAAATTGTATGTTTTGGGATAAGACTTAATTCAGTTCCAAAACCAATATATTTTATGACAAAATGATATAGTTAATAATGAAACAATCGTGCAAGTATTCCAATTTTGTTTATAATCTGAGTCTCCTTGTATGTGTAACATTACATTAGATACTACAAATTATTTTGTGAAACAGTATTTTGATATTGGTAACTAACAGTTACTCTTACATATATTTGCCTCATAATCATATGCAAAACAGGTGCTTTTAAGTATTAGATAACTACATGCCATGATCTACCAACCTCTCTTCCGGTGATGGAGTTGCGGTCTTCAAATATCAGAACCACATGCTGATGTTTCGGCGATGCTTCGGACCAAATTTCCTCAATTGTCCTATAAAAGAGCATTAAAAAACACCCAAATTATTCCATGATCAGTATATAAAACCATAATGAATGAATGACTGTTTATCGACACCCCAGCACAAAAATACACATCAGCTAATGGGTGTCACAAAAGGTAAGGATATGAAAATATGATAAATGAAAATAGTGTATGTAAAGTAGTGTTGGAAATAAAATAAAATCAGTTTAACAGGTGATTTGTGTACTTTATTGGAACAGACTATAACAAAGTTTGAATGACGTGTGTCAGTTTCATTTAGCCTTGAACAAAATTTTAATTTAATATTGCAAGTTAACTGAGTATTTTGAATTGCAGCATAAATTATTAATTCTGACCAACATATTTAGTGAATATAAATTCAATATAAGCACATGTACATTAGAAATTTACACAATCTTGTAACTACTTAAAGGTGTTATATCATAGTTTTATGTAAGCATCTACTTGTGATAAAGATTCTACAATAAAAACATATTTTCTACTAGTAGATAAAATTATATTCTTAGAATCATTTACAGACAGACAGACAGACTATTCATTAAAAGGTCTCTGGCCCAAAATACAATCACTGTACACAATTTAAGAGCATGCGTTACATGATTTAGTCACATAACGGTCTGCCATTTAATTTTATATTATAGTAATAGTAAGGCAGTGCATTTATAACTATTCAATGTAAAAAAGTTCACCATTCATTCTCAATCTAAATACATAGTAAAAGAATTTTGATAAATTTAGTAAACAAATTTCGTTTTAAGATGACAGATTAATGAAGTTAATTGTTAATGGTAGACCAGCATTTACTTTCACAAACGGTAAAATGTACATATTTCTCAAATAACTATATTTTTTGCATACAAATAATACATGGAGCTGATCTTCAATAAAAAAAACTGGTTATTTTCTTGACAAAAAGTGCATAATCTTCTCTCATATATACAATATTATTAAATCTACCTGTATCTACACATAAAGTTATAAACCAAAACTATTACATCTAAATTTTGATAATGCAATTTGGAATCTCAAGGGAATATTCATATGTAAATAACATTCGACATTTAATAGAGATTTATACTGGTTATAATAATAGCAAGTATCTGAACCGCTCATAGAGGATGCCCATTCTTGTTGTAGAATATCATCTAGTCTTTGCTTAAATACCTTAATAATCAGTATATGGGTATATATAGTTAAAGGTGTAGTCTTTAAATTTTAAAGCAATTTTTTTTTTTTAAATGCAATAACTGAGATAGCACCTTTAATACATGCACATAGCACCTTTAATACCGGTATAATGGATCACAGAATGGTTCTTGAGTTTTGCTCAAACGTTACTTAGAAATGTCTACAAATATTTTCTTTTGGAGAGGGATAGGGGTAAACCATCATCAGAGATGATCCCTCACATATTGCAACATTATTGAAATTAACACGTCATCAAATCATTTTATAAACTGTTCCATTAAAGTACACAAATCACCTGTTCACTGATATCACATTTATTTTCAAGAGTAAACACCACTTTGTAAATCAGTGAGAGCCCAAACAGTATCATTAAATAGATATTTACAAAATATTTACTTGTCAGTTTAATATGAAAGAAATAATTGACAAAAAGCAGTTTTATTCCATTTCCGACAGTACTATAATTCTTAAAGGGACTGTCTTGAGTTTGCTGCCAGTGTCAAGATGTTGCCGACTAACAAGATATCTATTAACAACTATAACAGGTCATAGAATTTCATTTCATGGGAAACATCTTTTTCGGTTCCGTGCCTTGTGATCATAGGAACCCATTGGAAACTTGTTTTATTTCTCTAAAAATGGATAATACATAAAAATTACATTAATAGTTTGAAACCAAATCTACTGAACCATGATGGAGTGAAATCCATGCCATCCCTTTTGGCAATTTTAATTTTGAATTATGGACATCTGCAATAATTAAACATATTTTTTACAAAATGTCATTAATCAATGAAGTATGGTGGTTATGAAGATGTTTGAATAAAGTGCATTTAGGGACAAATCAAATTATTTTTGTTCAGGTAATACTCTGTTAGACCATTAAATAGATCAGTGGTCTGTGACAATATGCCTTCAAGTCTATTTTGTAAATATGAATATCCTGACCCCACCCCCAACCCTCCAATGTTAGTGTTTTTAAGCTCCATCTACCTCTTTAGGTGACATATCCAATTATGACTTTTATTTAGTCAAATTGTATTAACTACTGTAACAGTAAAGTAGGGATAGTGAATTTTTAATTGTGACTAGTAATGTTTTTAAATCACTGATCCAATGGCTAGTGGATTCAAAACAAATTATTGTAGCCCAGAAAGAGCTGTGCTAGAAATACAAAATTAATATCACAGATAGGTAAAATTAAAACAGTTTTAGAATAAAATTCAGAATCACAAAGAATATTTAAAAAACGTTCCGACTGGAATTGAAATGATTCCATTACATTTCATCTATCAAAGATATCTTTTCTAATTTCATTCAGGTGAGAGGATGTTAGCAGCTGTATGTGTATCACTTACGCCATTGGTTGTAATCGTGGCCATGACAACGGGGCGTTGAATCTGGTTCTATTTGAAACAAAGTCAACAACATTTTTTAAGAGACTATCAAACTCTTGGGTACCAAACAGCCGTAATCCAGTTTCCTTGTCTGTAGAGTGTGGAGGGAATAACTGAAAAATATTACATTCATCTATATTAGTATTATATAATGAATAACTTAAACACACATTTATAAATAAGTTTATTTTGTTTAACAACATGACTAGAGCACACTGATTATCAATCATAGGCTATTGGATGTCAAATATTTTGTAATTTTGACATTTTTCTTCTTAGAGAAGAAACCTGTTACATTTTTCCATTAGTATCAATGGATCTTTTATATGCACCACCAAACAGAGAGGATAGCACATACCACGACCTTTGATATACCACTGCAGTCGTGGTGCACTGGCTGGAACAAGAAATAGTCCAATGGGCCCACTGACATTGGGATATATGCATGTCCCGTCCCTACATAGTCATTAAATACCATTTGTGTTACAAGCTGTGTCAAAACATATCTTATGAGTGATAGCAAATGAGATATGTTTTAAAACAATGAGTAAATGATATCTGATAGAAACTTGTGTAATATTATATTTCATACATATGTCCACAAATGTAATATAGATTAACATACATGTACATTGTAAGATTTACTAGCAATCAAATAGATAGACTTATGTGTACAACCAGACCAACAGTTTTAAATACAAGCCAACAAATATTGATCAGTAAAAATATCAGGAGAAAAACCCAGCTACAATTATTATGATAGTCTAACCAGCTTCAAATGAATCAGTAATCAGTACAACAGAATTATATATTTTTAAAATTATGAACAGTAAATAATGGCATACAAACATGTACATGTAACCATTGTAAGAACTACGGTGACATATCGACAAATACACTAGTCATTAATTGATCCCTGTTAGTGAATGTTTGGTTTGGGCTAGATGAAATATTAAAGTTCTGTATTACTATTTAATATATTACACATGTAGACTTTCTGAGAATTTTAAACATGTGTCGAACAAAGTTAAAGTTTGATTTAACAACACCACTAGAGCTAATTTATTTTATTTTATTAACCAATGGGCACACCAATGGGAATCGATCCTAAACAGACTGTGAGTGTCTTACCAAGTGCTCCTAAATCCTAAAAACTATTTTACTCCTTGTTTTTACTAAATACATGTATGTTTGTATATAATATATATATATATATATATATATCTTATTGGTAAGTGATTTATAGTCTAAACAGAATACAACTACTGTCATTTTGTATTAGCAAGTTGGTTTTTGAGAAACATGGCTGCAATAGTTAAATATTGTTTGAAGAAATTTAAAAAATAATTACAATCATCAGCGGGTAGCTGTCGATTACATATTTGCGACAAATGTCTGTATTCTTAGGCTGTGAGCAATCTACAGCTCCAACAGAGATAACTCTTGACCATCCTAAAAAGAGAAGATAACAAAAATAAACAAAATTAATACATGTCCATACTGGAGATATTACTATACATACATGTAGTATACACACAATGTAGAAAATACATACGTATGGTCCTACATCAGGAAACATTTTGTTTTCTAAATCTCGATTAGCGAATATAGGGGTATACATATAGTGTGATCTGGACCAGGGAGGGAGGGGAGGTGCTGGTTGAATATGAATGAAGTGGACCCTTTTTCTATTTTGTTTTGCACCGCCAGAAACTCCATATGTATAAACCTGTATGTTTTAGTTCTGAAAGTGGACCATCTGCTTCAGTGCGCTCATGTGTGTGTGTGTGTATTTCGTCCAAACCCCTCCCAGCCTATACCGTGCTGAGTATACGCCCCTGGAATATTTCTAGTTAACTGGAAATTGATTAGCAAGTTATGTTTTAAAATTGAAACTTGCATCTATATATAGTGAATAGTGATGCGATACTCAACAAAATGCTTCCTGTACTTAATATACATGTATATATATTTCTGTTTTATATTTATATATACATGTATAATATATAACTGAAATCAGAAAAATTACCTTCACTCGTGCAGGCTTCGCTTGACCAGCTTACATGTGCTGAATGCATTATTAAATAAACATTTCCTTGTCAGGACAAACAGACAAGTGTTTATTTCGAACAATGTATAAATGTATAAAGCTACACTACAGGTATATATATATTGCATAAATTTGTATTACGAGTGTTCATACATGCACTTTACTTAAAGTACACCTAATTAAAAGAGAATACCAAAATAAACAAAATTAATATATGTACTGGAGATAAGTTTGTTTTGTTTAATGACCCCTGTGAGCACACACATTAATCTTGCATTTTTACAGCCAAAACTCCCCCAGATAAAACACTGCCCCCTCCACCCCAAAAAGGTACATGTAGTAGTAGGCTAATAATAATAATAATTGTGTATTATTATTAATATTAAATTGTTTTATTATTTATTTTTCTAGTACTGCATGGGCAATATTATGCTATTCATATACATGTATATTGAAAATGCACACAAAAGGGTCTGTTAAATTCATGTAGTCCCCCAACCCATCCCCTGTTCAGAAAACGCCCTGTTTGTACAGTACTTAGTATACATGTATTCCTCCTGTTACAGGTGGTTCGGTATTATAGATCAATCAAATACTTGTTTACCGCCTATATACATTTTACTGTGAATATAGACAGCAATATGAAAATTAAGGTGTTCGTGATCCAGATGTTTACAGTTTTTTTTATTTTTGCATACGACTAACGATAAATTTATTTATAGATGCAAAAGCCTAACTCAGGGTTCATTCACTTAAAAACATTTTCATTTTCCAGGACTTTTAAGCACCATTTTGGTTAATTTTTCAGGGCTTTTTTTTCTGAATATATTACCTAGAAAATATTTTTTTAACGACACTCCAGTAAACTGTTTATTCCTGTAGTGGTTGTTATGTATCAAACAAGCTACACATAATCTAGATATATCACATGGATGCTAAAATTATAAAAATACATAAATAAAAAATATTGTAGTGTGCAGATTTTTGTTAGATGTAAAGTTTACATTTGGTGGGAAGGGGTGGTGGATAGGTGGGGCAGGATATTCATATATATATACAAATTTACAAAATAAGACTTAAATGCAGCATGTCACCAAAAACATTAATAATACAAAGTTTTGTAGCCATTGGATTGGGCAAGGCAACAGAAGTTATTTACTAGCCCAACATTGAATATTACTAGCCATGGGAGTGGGGCTTCCCTAATCTAGGAACCCAGCTTTAAAAGCATTTTGATGACATACCATTTATACAAACAATGGAAGTCACAGTGTTGCTGTTAAATAAGAGTTGTAAACATCACCCATGAAAATCAGCTAGTCCATATATACCCATGGTTCGAATTTAACGGTCGCCCGATCGCCCAAAGGCGACTGACAACAACGACGGGCGACTGAAAACCCACAGTACGGCTGCCTACCTGGTGACTGACTTTTAAACAAAATTCCTTTTCTCTTATAATCTGTTGCAATATTGTTTTATTTTTTTTAGAAAATATTATTCGGGCAAGTGAAAAGAGAACCGGGCAAGTGAAAGTGCTGTTACCACTTGCCCAGATGGCAACTAAAAAAAACCTGTTAAGCGCAGACACTGTATACCAGTGATATATTGAACACATTGAATTATGGTTATATCATATATATACATGTATATTATATGGCATCAGAGTCACAGTCAAGGACTACAGAGATAATGAGAGAGGAAACCTACTACCACCACAGTGCACTCCGTAGACTTTTTGATAAGCAGTATGGGATGTTTTGTATGCATGTTTCATCCTACAGACATGATGATGATGGTCAATTACATGTATACTGCAACCACTGTTATACCAATTGTGGGGAACTGGCTGGAAGGAGAAACAGACCAGTTGGCAGGGCTTCTAGATTATGGTAGCCCCACTCCCATGGCTAGTGATATTCAGTGTTGGGTTAGTAAATAATTACTATAACTAGCCCAATGGCTAGTGAAAAAAAAACCCACCTTGTCCAATGCACCATTTACATATTTTGCAAATAAGAATATCCTTCCCCCTCTTTCCACCTCAATCTAAGTTTTTTTAAAGCTCAATCTCTCTCTCTTGAGGTGACATATTTGATTATTATTAGTAGTAAAAATAAAATTGTATTTATTTAAAGTAGGGCTAGTGAATATTTAATCATGGCTAGTATATTTTTAAAATCACTGATCCCATGACTAGTGGATTTTTATAAAATTCTAGAAGCCCTGCCAGTTGGGCAATGATGGGGGTTGATCCTATTTATAGATCCACCATGTACGCTTTACCAGTGAGTTACTGTCCCGTCCCTTGATGAACTAATGTCCCCCATATATACTATAGCTATGGACTTTACTACATTATTTTTCTAAATTGAACACAAAAATAGTATTTTTATTTATTTTCTAAACACTTTCACTTTTCTTCTTAAATGGCAAACCAACTGAAATTATTTACAAAAAATAACTTTGTAGGAGGATGGGATGGATTATATCATCAATGTCCCTTAGTAACTACATTATGCTTCCAACTCCGTTCACTTTGTTTTCTTGTGCATGGTTTGTGCACATAATGCATGGTTCGTGCACTAAAGATTAA
>JAECMU010082874.1:0-14198 GCA_016106625.1 Dracogyra subfuscus
ATCGCCTCGCCGTAGCTCCCAACCTCTCCTAGGACAGGTATCAACCTCCTTTTTTGGGCTTAGATGGACTTAAATACTTTTGGAAACAGTTCAAAAAATTTATGTTTAGTTTTTTTTTTTATAAATAGTCCAACGCACTTTAAATTTGGCGCCTGATCAAACGCTCCAATCACCTTAAAACTTTTTCGGCCGAGCACTCTAAAAATATTTTTGGATTTAAATTTCTTTTGACCAGACATGAGTGGTGATAGCAGTTTTAATCTTATTACTAAATAACTATTCCAAATTCCGCCCACCTCAAACTCACCCACCCCCCTCCCGTCCCGGAATTGGTCACTGGCGAAGTCAGAGGCTAAGTCCGGGGTGGGCGTGCCTGAACCTTAGGGACAGGGGCACGTAAAACCCGTACCCATACCCATACTGGCAGTAGCTAGTGGTAATTGCCCTAGTAGCTCAGTTGGTAGCGCACTGGTTCGAATCCCCTCAGTGGAGGTTGATTTTTCTGTTACATATGTGTGTATGTATGTATGTATGTATGTGCGTTGGTATGTGATTGTATTTACTTAGTTATACTTACGAGAATGGTTAGATTAAAACAATTGATTTTTTTTAGTTAAATGTTATAAGACGACATTGCGACTTTAATAAAAAGAAACTGGCTCAAGGACGTATGCATATTATTGAATTAAGCGCATCACTGAATAAATGTGTAGTCTATTAATCCAAAACAACTTTACCACGAGTTGATCATTGCAGTTTTTAAAAAAGAGGTGTCATATTATACTTTTTATAGTTATTATTAATACTCTAGATCAAATATTGAGTAGTGTGCTATAATTACAATTGCTTTAACATTTGTTTACGTGTTTTCAAGTTCTTGTTTTAATAGGGCATCTTTTGCCCGTATGTAAGTTTCAAGTGGTTTTCGTAAACAAACCTGCCTGCTCTTGCATTTGACACTGACAGAAAACTAATTTTGTGCTCGGTTTAAAATATGTTAAGAGGAAATGCCTAAAGGCCCTAAATATCTTAAAAGTTCTCAATATCTTAAAAGTTATTGGCAGTACTAAATACTAAAATAGGGAGTTTTCACGTCGAAAGGTTTAGCTTTCTTACTCTTTAAGTCTCTTAGTCTAATTTTTGTAAATATTTTGACATATCATCGACGTCCCAAACTGTGTTCACCTAACGACAAAAACACGAATACGATATTTACGGAAATACTATTTTAAATTTTTCAGCTACATAAAACAAAATAAACTGCAATAAAGTAACGTAAAAAAAATCAACAATGTGGACGTAGAACAAATCCATTCTAATAAATAAAAGTGAAACACCCTCCGGTAAACAGGAAAGGGTCAGACGTTTCTAACTGCGTTCAGGCGCATGCGTTTGAAAAAGATTTCGTACTGCGCATGTGCAATTGGTCATTTTCTATTTTTACGGCAACTACATGAACAAATATATGTTTCTTAATTATGCGCAGTTGCCGAACACTTAATTTATTAAATTTTTTAAAGGAAAAATTTAATTTGTCAAGCGTTCTAGTCCGGTCCGCATTTTATCAACATACATCACTCACACTTGATATTAATAGTAATACTGATAGGCATTACGTTCATACCTGCGAATAATTAACACGATTTATAAACTTAAAATTATTTACAACTGTTATGAATGGATTATGAATACTATTCACTACAACATTACATTATAATTGAAAACAAATTCTAACAACAGGGGTCTTAAAAATTGTAAAAATAAAATTCTTTGGCCTTGTTAATCTGGAACGTGTGAGGTCATGTGACATGCACTGAATGTTAATTCATCTTTCTCCACTTTAAGTCAATTTTTACGAGTCATGTGGACCCGATATCGGTAATTTTAAGGAATAAACAAAAACGATTTTATAAAATTAATGGTTTTAGGGGTTTGTGAAGTTATGTATTTAGATACTTACTTTTCTGAACTTTATTGTTTATAAAAAATTTCCTGAACTGTGAAGAAAAACCTCATATTAAATGAACGACATGCCGATGACAACAAATCGGATGTTGATGGCGCGAATTGTGCATGAGAAAACAAAGTGAACGGAATTTGAAGCATAATGCAGTTAGTGACGTTGACGATACAAATGATACATAATGATAATGCAGTCGAATCCACTTTATTGCATGTCGGTTTATAGCATAAATCCGTTATTTGCATATAATTCTGCTGCACGGAACCATTTAGCATTAAATCAATACAAATTATGTCGCATATTTGAATAGCTTTATGAAGACAAACATCGGTTAATTGCATACGAAAACCAAAAAAATATAGAAAATTCCTTCCTAAAATGTTCCACAAACCTTTAATATTTTACCAGAAACTGGTAATTGCACAGATAATAAGGCAGAATGTTCTGTATTGATTAAAAACTAAAACTGAAAGAAGAAAAAATTAAAAGCGGTTACTAAAACTGGCAATGTAAACATCTTGAAGATGCTGTAGGCCTTCATAACTTGGGTGTTGGTGCTTTTAGAACACTCCTGTAGAGAGCTTGTACATCGATGTGCACAGATATAATTTGAGTGTTAGACATTGGAAACTTTCTCTGCAATATCATAAATATGATACCAAGATTAAACAGTTACCAAAACATCCTACATATGTATGCAGCTTTAGATTAATGTTTTAACTTGTGATATGCAATACTGTTAAGAATACCAAATGCTATCCTCACATTAAGCAGTTTTTATCCATAGGTTTCAACAAAGATGTAGATTTAGCTAAGTTTTTTTCCAGAGGGTAAAACGGGTATGGCACCATACCAAAACAATTTGCATTGTTTTTTTTAAAGTTAACGTTTTGAGAGAATTAATTACTTTTATCATTACTGTATGATTTTCTTAACCCTAACCCTAAACTTAACTCTTTTTCCTTCTGGGGGAAGCTCCCATGCCCCATGTTGACTGTGGTATTCAATTCCATAGCACCATACCCCAAAACCTATTTCTGACAGAAACACTGTAAGTTATATATATATATATATATAAAAAACATTTTATGAAAATTCAAGACTTAGGTATTATGATTCATTTCCAGTTTATACGCACAGGATGGGAATTCTGTGGCTTCTGCTACAGATTTTCCATCAACTCATGTAATACTTTCCATGAGATTACCAGATTTGGCATGAATTTTTATTTGAAAAATTTGAGCAATCATTAAAATTTAGGAACACATTATGAATTCTGTCTCATTCAAATATATTACTTTCACAGATTCACTTTTGTACTTTATGAATCACTTTTTCGCACCTAGAATTATCAGGGGAACAGTGAATTTTTTAATTTATACATTTTACAACATTTCGAAACTAGATTCGTGTAATTTTTATCTAGGTAACTGATTGTACAGTTGGGTGAGTTATATTTGTGTAACCTTATAAATTATCTCAAAATTGCATTAACCACTAACAATTAACAGCTTATTCCCAACACTAGCACAACCCTGATGCCTCAGTTGTTAATACAGCAGTATATAAAATTACTGACATGGTTTTCGTTACAGATGTCATCTGAAGTGAAGCATATTTCGGACTCGCCAGCTGGTGATCACACTGAAATGGCTGGTTCTCCGTCGGAGCATACACACAAGTTCCTTATCCCCAGTCCTGTACCGACTCGCAGATCTCGCACATATTCTGCGTAAGAATCACTCGGCTTTCAGTTTAGGTTTTTGCTTTTAATTTGGTGTTTATCCTGACATGTATACATGTATGTTTTCGGTTATGGTTCAAGCACCCTTCAGATCTTGTTTCTCATGTGGTGCAGGGGTGGCAATATTCTTGTGGAGTTTTCTTTATGAGTAGTAAGTTTTAAACTACTGTAAAACGGGTATTATTTGTGGTAGCAAATTTTCGCGATATCAAAAATGCAGGCAGTTCGCGGTTTTTAATTTTCGCGGTGTCATGGTTTTTGT
Organism: Dracogyra subfuscus; assembly: GCA_016106625.1. Lineage (NCBI taxonomy): Eukaryota > Metazoa > Mollusca > Gastropoda > Neomphalida > Peltospiridae > Dracogyra > Dracogyra subfuscus. The sequence goes on from JAECMU010082874.1 coordinate 3,970, forward strand.
TTTTTATTTTTTGTTTGTTTATTTTTTAAATTACTGACATTTACAAAACTATACATTAGTACATAACATTTAATCGAATCTAGAGTGGTCAATAGAGGTATACGTAATATCCCTTTCTGTGCTACTCCGCTAAGTGCTACAGCCACATGTCCAGCGGAGACCACACTGTGTATACAGTTAATGAAATTAATCCAGGATGTGGTTCAATCAACTCTCCAGAAAGTATGAAATAAAAACAAACACTTGTACTAGTATTCTTGTTTTAATGTTTAAACACCGGTTGTTAAAAATGTTTCACCTGTTTTGTTTTTGCTACTTGTCGATGACATTTTTGTGGAAGTTTACAAAACCATTTGTGTCCCTTATTTTGATTGGCCAATTAAAAATGGCTTATTATACTAATATCTAATTGTTTATTTACAGCTAACCAATACCAGTAAGAATGTCTGTTCCAAAATCAACTACATTTATCATTCTTCACAAAAACAGCATAATGAGAGGTTCAGTTTTGTAGTGGTTAAAAAAGCATGAACAATGTGTTTAATGATTGAAGAAGTTCAATCGACACAGGCCGCCAATGAAAGAAAAAGAAAGAAAGAAATGTTTTATTTAACGACGCACTCACATTTTATTTATGGTTATATGCAGTGTCTGCGCTTAACTTTTTTTGGGAGTTGCCATCCGGGCAAGTGGTGACAGCACTTTCACTTGCCCCGGTTAATATTTTCACTTGCCCGAATAATATTTAAAAAAAAACACCAACAATACTGCAACAGATTATAAGAGAAAACATGATTTTTTTTATATAAATCGGTCGCCAGGCGCGCAACCTTACTCTGGGTTTTCATTCGCCCATCCTCTTTTTTTTCAGTCGCCAGGGTTGATCGGGCAACCGTTAAGTTCGAACCTTGGTGTCAGACATATGGTAAGAACCACACAGATATTGAGAGGAAACCTGCTGTCGCCACTTCATGGGCTGCTCTTTCAATTAGCAGCAAGGGATCTTTTATTTGCGCTTCCCACAGGCAGGATAGCACAAACCATGGCCTTTGTTGAACCAGTTATGGATCACTGGCCAGTGCAAGTGGTTTACACCTACCCATTGAGCCTTGTGGAGCACTCACTCGGGGTTTGGAGTAGGTATCTGGATTAAAATTCCCATGCCTCGACTGGGATCCGAACCCAGTACCTACCAGCCGATAGACCGATGGCCTAACCATGACCCCACCGAGGCCGGTTCAGGCCACCAATGATGTCATTGATAAATTAAACAAATCATAAACAAAAACACGGTGAATATAAACTGTATGATGCTGAACAGAATGCCAAAATGCTAAACCTTTTTTTCTTTTCTAATAGATTTTATTATTTATGCATGTGTAATTTTCTCGGCTAAATTAAAAGCATGACAAATTTGAAAATTGCACATTCGCGTATAATACCCGTTTTACAGTATAACAAGTAACTTTATAAGCATTGATTATATTTGTATATGTATTGTATATGGATAGGTTTTTTAAATGTTTTATCTTTAGTATTAATAAATATAGTCTGATCCTGGTTTACTTGTTTAAATAAAATTCACAAACAGCATTTTAATCACTTTCTGTATTGACTTTCATTAGTTCATTTTTATTTACTTTGGCATATATTTTCTTTTATTTATTTATTTATTTATTTATTTAAGATTTTTAAATTAATTTTTTATCTGCAGCTGCAATTATAAAAATATTTCCTCATTTTAGCTCTGAACGTGCCTTGAGTGGTCCAACTTACAATGGCAGGGTGAAGACGTTTTGCAGACAGCAAGGTCATGGATTCATTATTCCAGAAGAAGGCCCTCATGACCCTATATTTGTCCACATATCTGAGTAAGTATAGTGGCTTGTCACAACTGGGGATGTATGCATTGACTAATTTTAGAAATTAATTAGGATCTTCATTACAAAATATATATAATTTGTTTTTGGGGGGTGTGTTGGTGGGTGTGTGTATTGCACTTGCTGAATCTGGCTGCCCTTGGGAACATTCAACAAGTATATACAACTTGATAGTATTGGGCAGGTAAATACTGGAATGCTCTACCTTAGTGTGTACACCAACTTGGAGTTTTTGCCGTTGTGCCTCAGTGGTATTGGTTGAGATTTAGTTAAGTTTGTAGAGTGCACACCTGAGGTATTTGGGTCATAGGATCGGGCCTTCATGATGGACCCATTGGGTGTCTCCCACCTAAATCAGGGCATCATGAATGATATATCAACGGCCACGGTATGTGTTGTTCTGCCATGTTTCTTCTAAGACTGTCCAAATTATTAAATGTTTGACATGCCAATGTTAAACATAGCAGATTTTAACTGTTAGAAAAAGATAAAGTGCCCAACATTTCTGCAGCATCTAAGGTTATCTATTATTTTGTGCTCCAAAATAAATATAACCTACCAATCATCCTTTTGTGTTCAATTATGGAGCACCCATTAACAGTATGTTGGGGTGTTGATCAATTAAACAATAACTTAAAAGTAAAGTAAAAGCAATACAAATAATGTTTTGCCAAGTTCCAGTCAAACCTCAGGAAATGACATTGCATATGTGGATGTTGTTTTTTCAATAAAGGCTATTTCAGTTTTATAAAAAGATATTGAAAATCCTGCATTAAAACTGCTCTTTGGCTAAAAGGAAAACCAATACCATGAGTTAACTCCCTTGTATAATGACATACATTTTTATCATCTGTAGCTATGTAGTTTAGTACTACCTACAGTAGATGATCAAGAGTGATGTCATGTATGAATGATGATGACATCTCAAATGAAGTTTGTGACTTCTTGCTTACATAATTTATAAGATACTTTGCGAGTGGGATGTAGCCCAGTGGTAAAGCTTGATTTGTGATTGGGTTTGGATCGATCCCTGTCAGTGGGACCATTGTGCTATTTCTCATTCTAACCAGTGCACCATAACTGGTATATCACAGGCTGTGGTATGTGCTGTCCTGTGTGAGATGGTGCACATAAAAGATCCCTTGCTATTAATGTAAAAATTTAAATGTTTCTTTCTCTAAGACTATATGTAAAAATTACCAAATGTTTGACATCCAATAGCTGATGATTAACAAATCAGTGTGCTCTAGTGGTGTCCTTAAACAAAACAAACTTTAACTTTTTATAAGACGCTTTGCAGTTTCTTATGTAAAAGCAAAAGTAGGAATAAAGGTAGTACTAAACCAAATAACTTCAGGCTGGGTCAAAGTTCGAGGTGCACCCAACTTTTGATAGAATCCTGTGATTGGTTAAAAATGTGAGTGTGTTGGTTGTAAAAAATAATAGTTTCATCTGGGTAAAAAATGTTTTATTTCATCTAGTACCAATGTGTCAGGTAGCGTTGTGCTTGAAACATGTATGGGGTACCTGTAAAAAAAAGTGCTCGAATTTTGTGCGGAACTAGGGTAGTCATAGATGCTACCCGTTATCTCAGAACCGAGCACTTGCGTCGTTTTACAAAATAATTGGGAATTTTGTGTTCCCTTTCAAAATCTTGTTAAATTAAGTAATAAAAGTAAATAATAATACAAACACACATACTTATTCAAAGAATGCATCTAGATTTGGCAATGTTTAAACTTCTTATTAAAATATTAATACTAAATTAAAGTTTTAGCATTCATATTGGGATTTTTCTAAACTCCAAATTGGGAGAAAAAACCCGACATAGCCTTGGGGAATGGTGCCGATATTCGGAGTCTAGCAACATAGGTGATAAAACCCTGTGTTGATTGATATGTTATAGGTAGGAGTTTTAGCCACATGTGTTACTATTGTCATCTGTGGGATTTGATTTGGTGGTATACACCCTAAAATGTTTTACTCATTATTGGAACAAAGTAGTTACTAATTTGTATTATAAAATTAACCTTTAGGTTTTAACTTATCCTTTCATTTCCTTTGCATGCAGCATTGATGGTGAATATGTTCCAAAGCCAGGCGATGAAGTGACATACAAGACTGTGACGATCCCACCACGCAATGAGAAACAGCAAGCCGTGCACGTGAGCATCACGCATCTGGCCCCAGGGGTGACACACGAGCGGTGGGACGCACCCGTGCAGCTCAGTCCCACATCACAGAAGTCTCAGCTCATCGACTGAACACAAAAATTGAGAATGAAAATTACATGAAATATGTCATTAACCCCTCCCCCCAAGTAATGTTCAACTTTTGGTTCATATTGTGGAAAGCCAAAGATATATATATACGCAAATATTGTATCTTTATAATGCAGCACTTTTTTTTTCTCTTTTTTTTTTTTATGACTGTCAATTGTTTTGAAGAGTTTTATGGTGGTTTTGATTTCAAGGAGGCATGTTTTAAATTGAGATAAATAACCAAAGCTGATATTGTACATTGCTACCTGTGTTATAATATTAAAGTTATTCCCTTTGACTGCTTACATCCTAATTTATGTAATTTCTTGCAAGCACTTTTTAGATGCATTATAATACCATAATGTGCCTAAATCAAACTTTAAAATCATAGATGTGGCTATCATACACAACAATTCATGGTTCTTGGAGGAAATACCAGAAAGTCCGGGAATTTGTAAATGCTGTTTTTCAGGACTCAAAATGTCATAGAAATCATTATCATAGATGGGTCATAGAAAAGTATGGAAAATGAAATCTGGTTAAAGTTCATTTTTTCTCATTTAAAATAATTCAAGAAGAGAGAGGAAATTTGTTTTAAATCATGGTAATACTACTATGTTACAGACCTCACCAGTTAAGACAAGCTGTGTATCTGGCAGCCCATCACTCCTCTGAGACTAGGTCAAAGAGAGTCCTCTTTTGCTCCCCATTGCATGTCATTTAAAAAATTACTACAAAAGGATTAAATATCAATGTCCAATATGGTATGGTAATATATTCAGTGGCTCCTCACAATCTTAAGTTAGGAGAGTAATCAATCACTTCCCCTCAGTCTTTGTCAAGGCGATGTCTGGTCTGATGTTATGTTCACAGGTGGAGGAGGATCAGCCAGAAATCCTTAGAAATAAGTTATGGAAATTGTCTTTTAAAAAGTCTTGAAATATGGTTGTTAACAAAGTGTATGCATTGTGTAAGAAATATGTACAAGAAGATGACTAGTGAAATATCCAGGTTTGTGTAAAAAAGAAATACATCTTCGAAAGTTAAAGTACCTTTCATCAAAATCAAATTTAAAAGTTGACAATCATGGTGGTAGTGATGTTGAGGACAAGATGCTACTGGACACAGATCCCATGACTATCCTATTTTTGCACCACAGTCATTGCCTGGTCCTTACGAAATACAATGTTTGAATTTCATTCTTAAAGTTTGGCTTTCAAGTCACATGTACACCATTAGCAAATGCCTCAATGATTATGTAGGTCTTTGGTACGATGTATAACAAAATAAAATTAGTTATAGAATCATTAATGAGAATTAATGGTTTAGAAATGTTTTAAAGTTTCCAACATTATTGCATCTGAGAAATAAGAATGCATCTTTGATTGCTTTTATTTATGTTGGCATCTTTGCTGTACAGTAATATTTGTCATTTAAAAAATAAACTTGATAGGTTGATTGGAGTATATTATCACATGACTAGTTAGTACAAACTAGATGAAATCCATGGACCAGACTGTCTGAATTGGATTAAAGTTTATATTATGAAAAATATAAAAGCTTGCCTATACATGTAGCATATAATTATGTTCCAGCATGTAATGAAAAAGTCTTTAAAATATTATAGAATTGAGCTTGAAATGTTTAAAAAGTTATTTAAATGTTATTTTTAGAAACATTTTTATTTTATAACAATTATTTTTAATTGCTGCTTCTTATTTAGTGATTGCATGTATATAAATACATATAAAAAGTAAAAAAGAAGTAGTAATTAACTTGTATATTGGGACCAAATAACCCTACATTTAGACCAGTATGCATTTTTATTTTTTTATTTCAAATATTTGAAATCAGTATAGCAAGCAGATTGGTTTATGGATACAACACACCATATTCGTTTTCATAATGTAATCTAGCCAGTTTCTTCCTCTTTCCACAAGACTCATCTCACCATCAAAGTAGCTATTGAATTTCCATCTTAGAGCAGAAGCTATAGTTATCTTTCCTTTATTATCCAGCATTGTGTGGGGGTGAAGGGAGAAATTAAATAGCAGCTTTTATAATTAATAATGTTGACTTGCAGATATAATGTCTTTCAGTGCTCGGTAATACAATTTGACTGATATGATACGATAATGGTATATTTTCTATATGTTACAGCTACCAAGTCCATGTTCCCAAATATTAATGAATTTGTGTTTTAAAATATAAAGTAATACCTTGAACATTATGACGATTAAAACTTGCAAGCAAATAATTAGATTTTTATTTACTAACAGAGCAATGTTAATTTTATTAGGAAATTTTTTGAAACTGACTAACATGTTAAGTGTGTGACATCACAGTTATTTCATGCATATTTGTGATCCAAAATTCTTTGAGGACAAAACATAGTACCGTGTTTTGATATGTAAAATATTTTTTAATTTCCTATTTCACCCAAATTTCTTGAGGAAGGAAAGGTTTTACTTCACTGACAGCACATTATAATTCCAATATTGTCGAGTTAATTATGCAAAGCTTATGTATATGTAGTTATTTGTCCAAATTAAATGACAATTTTTTTATTTGTGTAATCAACAAATATAACTTACAACTATCTCACTCCCCTTTTGTAACAGAAATTATAATAAACTCTTATCTTGCTTGAAGTAAAACATGCTAACGCCACGTTTTAATAATTGCTTTCTTAATGAAAATACAAACACAACTACAGTTGTAATAAAGGTGATTGTGACAATCAGTATTTAAAAAAAACAAAAACATGGTGTCTTGCATTTTGAGTCTTAAAATCTAATCATTAGATTTTTATAATATTTTTTTAACAAATGAATCTAAAAGATATTGAAGATTGTTGCATTACTAGAAGGAAAAATTATGTGGATTATCAATTCTAAATGGTTAAATAGGAAAAATGTACCGGTACCTGGGAATCCATCTTTAATTAAACTACATTGCATGTGACCTACAGTTTTATTTAACATAGCTCGAGTGTCCTCTTATATTATATGTTAGCATAGAATAACAGTAGCGGACACTCGTATATAATAGTATAATGCTGTCTAGAGTATAATCTAGCTATATTTAACAGTGAAAGTGTATTAAAGAACAATTTGTGAAGGAAAGAGAAAATAACTTCATTGTTTATAAATTGCTAGTTTATTTTGCTCTTCATACATTTTGGTGAATTGTCTTGCAACTGACAGTACCTAGCAAACCATTGTCAATCAGTCAACTATTTTAAACTTATTTACTTGCACGTCTGTCTTTGACATACTTTCTAGTTTTACTGCGAAATGTGTTGAAGACAGGTGCAGCAGAAATGAATCTGCAACTGCAAGGATCCTCAGTCGATGTTTTCATGAAACTACATTTACACTTTGCTGTTGTCATAACCACATAAGCAGTCAATGAAACAGGCTGGAGACTTTCGAGCTGGTCGCCAATGGATGTAGTCTTTCCCGGCCTCCATTAACATTTAAAAAAAAAGTTTTAGTTTCATTTGAAGGAAAAAGAAAATTACAAGTGTTTGGGAAATAACAAAAACCACACACTATTTTTGTGTGCAATTTAAAAAACAATTGGTTGAGAAATAAATAAATTGTAATGCATACCATAGTAAGAAAACAACGTTCACTACTGGGGAAAGAATGACTATAGTTGGCATTATTGTTGGTTTGTGACCTGTTGAATATCTAGACTTCTTTTTTTTTCCTTTTTTTTTTTTTACATTTTAAGAGTTATTACCGGTATACACAAGAAGTATTTGAAGTTTGGGAGGTATTTTATTGTTGTTACTTTTACTTTTGTTAAATTTCTGTTTCAAAAAACCTATAACTTTTTCAGTCTATTTAAATACATTTATTATCAAAACCATTGTTTCCAATGTTGCTTGGATGTTTTTGTTATAAATACCTGTTGTTGATTGTGTAAATAATCAATTGATTTGTTTACTTCTTTGTAGACATGTAGTCAGCTCTGTTAGCATTTGTGGTTTGAAATAAAAGTGAGGAGGGGATATCAAGGAAAAATCATGCTGTTTTAGTACAACAAATTATCAATAATTTTTTATTTCATCAGTAGATATTTTTTTTCCAGTGCATAATAAATTTTCCCCCTATTAAAACCAAATAATTTTTGTGTGTTTGTTAATAATTGACTATGATATAAATCGTAAAATAAAGACAACCACAACCTGTTGACTACATCAGAATTTAATGACACTGGTGGCTTTAAGATCCTCATTATTACAGTTTATTCACATGTGTGTGATGTGGTCGGCAGAATTAAATGACTGGCTGTCCGAGTGTGATATATTTTCACATGGTCCTATATCACTAAGGTTTCGAGCATGTCTGTCCTGGGTTCCGTCTCTGGATAGCCAGAGGCTTGATCTAGGACAGAGGACTTGATGTTCATGAAAAAACATCTGCTGTAGTGACATCATAGCCTATGGAAAGTTTTTTTTATATTAAGATAATTAGAATGGTAGGCAGATGGTTTTAAGATATCGTAGTGCTGAAATAGCTTAAAGAATCTGAAGCCCGCTTTATAACATTTCGCCACCATGTTGTAGTGGTTAAATTGTATATAATCCAAATACATCTGCTGATTAATAAATGCTAGCAAAATACATGCAACATTTCGTCTAATTGGCTAACAATCTTTATTTACAATGTTTTGTTATTTGTGTAATATTTTGTGTGTGGACTACTATAATATTTATTTTTCTAATTCAGTATATCAGATTTTCATATGAAACCATAATGTATTCTGTAAAACTACCTCAGAATTGTAAAATACTGGAAGCTGATAATATAAAATTAAAAAAATTCACGAGCTCGAATACGATAAGATAATTAGAATATAAGTTTTGGATTGTTATTTTCCACCCGGCAACAAGAAGAATTTCATATATTTTTTAACAGTGTATATTAATGCATGAATGTTTAATGATGCCATGGAAAAGTGTATTATCCACTGGATATCAAACTACATGTTTATAAATTAATGGATTATTTAAATACTTTTAAGAATGTTATAGTTATTGTGAGTGTGATAATTTTTAAAATCCACACAATATGTCTGATACACATAGATTGTTAAGCCCTTGAAATTCACGGTTGAAATCAGCAGCACCATCAGAAAACAGCTATTGATTTTTTTTAACGGCATTTTATAATTTTTGAGTATTTGCTTTGTTATTCTTTCAGTGCTGACACTAGAATTAATTTTAGCTTAGCCAAATTTCAGATATGTAGAATATTTCTTCAAAAATGATTAAAATGTGGATACATTAAGAAGTACCATAAATGCTTGAATAGAAGCATCAAGAAGCTGATGCTTCTATTGTTTGTGATGCTTTGAGACCTGGGCCCATGCTTATAAATCTCATATGACGTCAGACGCATACAACTTATATGGCATTGTCATGACATTAGTGTTTCAGACTATTCGAGTCGCGAGTCTAGACTCTTAAAGTTTTATAAGCACCAGGCCTTGTTTCTATTTGTTTTGCATGTAAAAGTTACTAATATAGCTTTATGTAAGGTCATATTCTAATGTAGCTTTCAAACTTTTGTGTACATGTTGAAACATCTTTATCTCACTGAGAAATGAAAAAAACACTTCTGCTTGCCTGTTCTCGCCATGTAGTTGTAAACTTCTGTTGTTATGCATTTGAAATAACAAGTGATATCATGGTCATTAACCGGACAAAGCTACAGTAGCAGAAGTTGACATTTATAGAAGGCAGGTTTCTGTTCAAGGCAGGCCTCTATTCAAGACAGGCTTCTGTTCAAGGAAGGCCTCTATTCAAGACAGGCTTCTTCTGTTCAAGGAAGGCCTCTGTTCAAGACAGGCTTCTGTTTTAAGGCAGGCCTCTATTCAAGACAGGCTTCTGTTTCAAGGCAGGCCTCTATTCAAGACAGGCTTCTGTTTCAAGGAAGGTCTCTATTCAAGACAGGCTTCTGTTCAAGGAAGGCCTCTATTCAAGACAGGCTTCTGTTCAAGGAAGGCCTCTATTCAAGACAGGCTTCTGTTCAAGGAATGCCTCTATTCAAGACAGGCTTCTGTTTTAAGGCAGGCC
>JAECMU010082876.1:0-23791 GCA_016106625.1 Dracogyra subfuscus
ACATGTAGTCGGTCTTTATATCTCTTACTTAACAAAAGAATCTATTCATTGCTCCTTATTTGTCATACTGAAATGTAAAATAGCCAATACCAGTAGTGATACTTTTCCACTTCATCAAATATATACAAAATATCAACTGTCTGGGGAAAAAACCAAGATGTCATATATAAACAACCTCCTAGGTGATGAAGCACATTTACAAAATACAAACTTTTATGAATGACCTCATCAATAACTCCTACTACACAAATATAGAAACAGCAGTAAACAATTTCAACAACATACTCATTGGAGCAGCATCTAGATCATGCCCCACAATTCGCATCTACTATAACAAAACAAAAAAGCTAAACATTAAAACAAATGCCAATAGACATCAAAAACCTCAAGAATAAATTTACCGAAATTGTTAAATCACTAAGGAACCTAATAACAATAGAATTAGGGAAAATACATACAATATATATAAAATTAAAATAAAAAAACAGTAAAGAAAGCAAGGAAAGCACACAAACAATCTGAGAAAAAACAAACATGTTGTACGATAAACTTCAAAACCTACACAACAATAACCCACAGACCTATTGGAAAATAATAAATAAACTAACAGAAAGAACCAACAAAAGTATCAACCTGCCAGAAAATATGGCAAAGAAAATACATGAACATTTTAGAGATATTATAAATGCTGACCCTACTCAACATACAACCATGAATATAGAATCTGATGCTAGATTACTCGATGAACTTTTGATAACGGAAACCACTCAAACTAATAACACTATACTAGATAAAGTATTACGATCAAAAAGATTAAAACCGCTCTACAATCGCTGAAAAACAACAAGGCATATAGCTTAGACCAAGTTACAAACGAAATGTTAAAATATGGAAATTAAATTATCATATCACCCATAGCAAAATTATTCAAGAAAGTATTCCAGTATGGGATACTACCGTCCCCTTGGGCAGTTGGTTATATCACACCAATACAAACAGGGTCCTTTTTTAAGGGATCTAAGCAAGACCCAAACAACTATAGGGGAATTACCATTAGAAGCTGTCTCGGGAAAATATTCCCCTCCATGCTAAATAAACGATTAACACGTCACATTGAAACAGAAAATCTAATAGCAGATAACCAAGCTGGCTTTAGAGAGAAAAGAAGAACTACAGATAACATTTTTATCATAAAAACGCTGAATAACAAATACATTGAACAGAAAAAAAAGCAAACTTTATTTCTGTTTCATTGATTTCCACAAAGCATTCCATCAAAGTCAACGTGGCACCGTTATGTTTCAGCAAGACAACGTTCGCCGTCACGTCGCACGTGTAGTGACCGACTTCCTGAGACAGCAGAATGTCAACACACTGCCTTAGCCCGCTGTTTCGCCTGACCTGTCGCCCATTGATAACGTATGGGACGAAATGGAGAGACGCCTACGTCTCATGCCAAACCAGCCATTGACCTTGAACTGGGTCGTGACCTTGTTCAGGTCTGGAACAACATCCCACAAGGGTTTCTGAACCATCTGGTGTCATCAGTGCGACGTCGTTGTCAGGCCTGTGTGCACGCACACGGTGGCCATACACGGTATTGACATTGTGAACTCAACTTTCGACGCCACTCCTCTTTATGACCCGGAGATTGGTAACAACAATGCCAGACGTTTTTTTCTTCTGGATTTGGTATTGTGCGTAAATGGCAAGTAAATCATGTGTGAAATAATTGTGTTGATTTAATTACAAATAAGAAAAATCACACCACTTTTAGTAATGCACAGGAACTTTTTTCTGCTAGTATATATTCTTGTCGTCCTGTTTGTACAAACTCCAAATAAAGCGGGCAGCATGGCCCAGTGGTAGAGTGCCCGCCCGATGCGCGGTTGGTCTAGGATCGATCCCCGTCAGCTGACCACTGGGGTTTTTCTCGACATATGTCCGACGCCGATATAACCGTAATTTAATGTGTTGAGTGCGTCGTTAAACAAACCAAAAAAAAACTCCAAATAAATGTCGTGCAAAACAAAAAGGTACTCTACTTCAAAGACTTTTAAGATGCTGTTAGATTTGTACCAAATATAGGATTGCTCGAATGAAATGTAATCTATGCAGAATAACAGGAGGAATTTAGCTCAGTCGGTTGTGCGCTCGCTTGAGGTCCTTGCGTCGCAGGATAGAACCAGTGGATCCATTCAACTGATGGGTTTTTTTTTCTTCTCACTTTAACCAATACACTGGTCAAAGACCGTGATATGTGCTTTCCTGTCTGTGGGAAAGTGAATATAAAAGATCCTTTGCTGCATTAAGAAAATATAGGTTTCCTCTTATGACCGTCAGAATTACTAAATGTTTGACATCCAATAGCCGATATTAATATATCAACGGGCTCTAGTGGTGTCGTTAAAGAAAACTAATTTTCTATGTAGAATAATGGCTGAACTAGGATAAACTAGCATAGTGTTGATATTCATCGGGATGTGTGCAAATCTAAAGTATCAATTTCGTTTTGCTTATTCGGGTGTGTAACACACACTAAACAGAACAGATCTAAACAAACAACAAACACAACAATAACTCAAGAGAGATTAATTTTATTAAATATACAACCGGAATGGATTATATATTGCGACTTCCATACATTATCAAATATATGTTTATAAATGTAAGCATACTGGTACTCGTAATAATTGTCCTATTTTCCTCCTATTTCATGATGTATTCGTTTTAAGACATATCTGAAATGCAATAACCTTTATACAACTATAGATATAAAAATTGGGTTAAATATTGACAAAATATACAAATACTCGATGATTATTTTACATATATTTCCTATGTACAACTAAAATACAACTATATGTATTTACAAACTGAATTCTGAATTCTTGTTACCATATGTTGAACTGTGCACGTCAGTAAAATCATATTCTTGATATTACCTGGTTTAAGTTGTTTTTCTGGATATCACAGGGTGTACCATCAGAAAAGATCTGGGATGAGGTGTGACACTGTCAAGACACGTGTTTCTGATTTTAAGATAAAATGAAATTGTGTTTCATACCATAAAGGTCTGGAAGTATTTCTATCAATGGGTCCCACCTGTGTTTTTAAGCATCCTTCCAGCGGGCTTTGTAGTGTAGGTTCTATAGTAAGCACTTGCATATCAAACTAAATATTAATTATATATACAATCTTAGTTTTCATACATAAACCGTATCACATCAACAAGCGTAAGGAGTTTTCTTAACAGTTCAAATAAAAGGACTTAGAGGTGGAGTTTGATCCACGGAATAACTACACTAAAATAAAGACTCTTTAATATGTTCATGAGAAATGGTGGAAAGTGGGCACAGCCATGGCTAATGTACTTTCCAGTGAATCAGAACAAAATGACCGAAAAGAAAGCAAGGTTTTAATAGCACCACCGCACATTAAAGACCACAGCTATTGGATACCTGATATAATTGTAATGTCACGTCTGGAAAATGAGAGGAAACAAGCTGCACTTCTCTACAGACGGATGTTTGGCAGATTTGCTTCATTATGAAGCAATACCTGTGTAAATGCTTATGTTGATACTAAATTATTATTCTGCACATATTATGTACATTTTACTGTACATACATACGCATAAAATACATAAACTATTGTCAAATAATATCCTTAAAATCAAACTTGGAATACATTACTATGCACAAAATACATTTTGCAATATACATGTCTTATTTATAAGTGTACAGTATACAATAAATGAAAGCACTTAACGTGTCCTAAGCTGTTGTACCTTATTTCCGTGATAGGTATATAAAGCAAAGACAATCAAGTTACTTGCTGGAGTACTTAACGACAGCAGAAGATTTGTATTGTCAAAAGACTCGATACAATCACCATTCATTTTTATTTAATGAACACACTGGTACTTTCAAACATTACCGGTAATTTTTTAACTTAAAATAAGAAAGTTATTATAATTTTAATCTGAAGAAATAACAAAATTGATAATTTAGACAAGGTCTCATAATATAATGTATTTTAATAAATTAAACCCCTGAGCGTCTCGGTACTATTGCTACACACAACTTACTGATAAAGATAATTAAACCAAAAATAGTTCATGAGTTGTTGACAGAATTAAAGAACGATTTTTAATGAATGCAATAACATCGTTTTAAATTATCAACAGAATGAATGAATGAATGAATGAATGAATGAATGAATGAGTGAATGTGTGACAACACCCCAGAATGAAATATACACTGGCAAGTATCAACAGCTGCTTTACATTTGTACATGTAAAATGAGGATATTACAACATCTGAAGGCACAATCAGCTCATAACAACACCTTCTGTAGATGTCCCTCACAGACAGGACGAAGCATACAATTATTGAGTTACTGTTATAAAACAGTGCAAGTAGATCAGTTACAAATGACATTATTAAATGACATTATTCAATCAGAAGTAAGCAACAGTTGAGATATTTTCAGTCACCAGTGAGCAATTATGGAATAACAACAGTAAACTGCATTAACATGTTTAAATGAACTGGATTTTTAAAAACCTATTTATATTTCATATTTTATATTCCGTTGTAATGGAATCATTGAGTAAATGATTTTCAACACATTAATTTATATGAAAAGATTTTAAAAATAAAATTATACTTTAGATCTGAATAATTTAATAAGCAGCAAATACAGAATCTGTTTAAATGGAAATCCATTATTAAAAATTACTTGAGTAATACTTCATATTCAAAATAGTAACAGCAAACAAGGAATGTTTGTAGCCAGTAGCATTGTGTTGTTAAAGTAAAATATATTTTAATATAATCCATAATCTTAATCCTTCTTGAATTGTAATTACAATATTATATAACTGGATACACCAATTCATGCATTACAAATGTTAAGTTTTATACATATGCACATTCAAAACAACATACACAAAAATGGAATGATATGTCCATTAGCTTTTGTTTTGAGCAATGTTTGTTTTTTGTTGTTCATACTTTAAAACAGTTAATATTATAATAATTACAGTAGTTATCATATATCACTAGTTGGTTAATATCACTTATACATCACAGGCAAATGTGACAACCAATAAAATAATGTGTAGTTATCATGTCATTTTAAAAAAAATGTAGTTGTGACCTAGACCTTCAAAGCAGAACAAATATGTAACAGACGATTAATTCTCTAGTTATGCTAATTTTAATTTTATTAAATTACGATGAAAGCTTTTAAATTTTATTCAAGACCAATACTACATATAGATGTATAAACTATGGATAATATTACCATATTTATTTACACACAATACTATATATCCTCGACCATATTTTAATTCAATTGTTTTTGGTCAAAAACGGACTTGTAATTTTTTTAATAGGTATTGCTATTTTTTAATGTTCCTTGTTTATAAATCCAAATGTTTTTGTTTTTGGTTTAATTTTATTGATACAGTTACCTCGAGGCATTAATCGAATAAGTAGTAAAAGTTGTACCTGAATTGTGAATATGAGACTGGTTCATTGAAGACTGAACATCAAAAATTACCCTGAAATTGTGAGACCCAACTAAACAGTCTACATCTCATAGACCCTGTCAATAGGTGGCTTAGTGCATCCTACAATACAACTGACACCTATTTACACTTGCTAACAGAGTAAGAAAGGAAAGGAATATCTGTTTAACATCTCAGCAGTTTAAACTACAGCTATTTGGTATAACATATGCTGGGGGTCGAAACCCCAAATGCTGAAGTGACTTTTCTCTTTATGTAATGTATTTCCCAATAGAGATAATGGCTTGACATTCCTAGTTTAAACTACAGCTATTTGGTATAACATAGGCAGGTGGTTCAAACCCCAACTGCTGAAGTGCCTGTACTCTTTATGTAATGTATTTCCCAATAAGGAGAATGGCTCGACATTCCTAGTTTAAACTACAGCTATTTGGTATAACATGCGCAGGGGGCCGAAACCTTTCTCTTTATGTAATGTATTTCCCAATGGGGAGAATGGCTCGACATTCCTAGAAAATATGTTCACCATGGACTAGACCTCTCCCTGTATACCTTTCTGTACACATGCCTAATACCATTACTTTAACACTTAGTTTAGATAAAAGGAGGGGGGACTTGCTTCCACAGAACAGACTACTCTTAACGAAAAAGCAGGACAAGATTCTGAATATGTATTTTTCCACAAAAAGGGCAGTACATACCAATACCTTTGACAAACCAATAGTGGAGTGCAGGTTGGGGCGAGGAGAGTGATCAATCCTGTAATATATCACACCTCAGGTGGAATAAGTAAGAAATACTACACACAAAGAGAATAATTATTTCTATATAAAATCAAAGCATGTCCACTTGTGCTAAAACTACATGTTAAAAATACTAACAACAAGTCTGAAATTGTATCATTCCTAAATCTGACTTGATACAAGCAAATGTTTGAATTTTCATTTTAACTTCCCCAGACCAGTAAAATAAAAAAAAATTAAAGGATAAGCTGAAAGGTTATGTCTTGAAATACATATTTACTAGTTTTCTTTCATGGGCGTACATAAGGGGGGGGGGGGTCGATGGGTTCGACCGAAACCCCCCCCCCCGTGAAATAACTTTTTTATAATTTAATATATCTGACATTGATATCTGACATTATTATATTTACGCAACATAGAAATATATCTCTGCAATCTATTTTGGAACCCCCCCCTTTTCAAAATCCTATGTACGCCCATGTCTTTATAAACAATCTGACCTAGAAATAATATAGCTTTATCCCTAGTTGGAGAAAAAATGTCTATTATAAAAGTCTTGTAAGCTAATACAACCAACATATTTAACTGACATACATGTACATACTCCAAAGTACTTAATTAATCACATACCATGCTAGACATTTGTTTCAAATTAATTCCTTTCGAGTTGATTACCAAATTTAATAAATAGATGCTTTTAACTTTTTGAGTGAAGTCCATATCCGATTAAATCTTTGAAAAACAGATGCCTCAAAACACTTACTAAGAGAGTTAATGGATATTTTAATGACCTTGACTACAGAGCAATTTAAAAATTTGCATTGACATTATTATACATAAATTAACAATCAATGTTATATGTACAATATAAACAAGAAGTAAAAATATCTGTGTAAGCTATAACAATGACAAAAATCATTTATGTACACCATTAAAAATAACAATTGTATATCTGAAGCAAGAATGATGAAACTGCTATGCTAGATTTCAATATTAACATGCTACATATAATGTGACATATATACATAACATTATGTATGATTTCATAATCTGTTTTGAGCTTGGCATGATATTAATGGAATTGCAAGAATTCTGACAGCTTCTGCATGTACCCACAACAAGACCGTGTGACATTCAATACGACTCGTATGTACACATCCGATTACAAAGACATTCTACAATAACATACAACGAATATAGAACAGATAAATTACCAAAAGCCATGCGATACCTATTTAAAAATAGAACTTTATATGATCCGTTAAAAGATGTAAACTCAAGGCCATAGGGTTTCCCCCAAACATTCCAATCAAATTCATTTTTAAATATGCCAATAAATACATCAATAAATTAAACATTAAAAACAACCGATATCCATTAAAAAGCTGTAAAACCATATCCCTGGTCCAAGGTATTTTTTGTTAATGGGGCCTTGTGTGTGTGTGTTTTGTTGTTTTAATTTTGTAACAAACAGGTACTTTCTAACATTCTGATGTTCTGCAAATGTCAGCAATCCAGTGATGAGGAAATAATATTTGGTACAGCAATTACAATTGTTTTGACATTTTGACACACAACAATTTTATAAAGCATTTTTACTTGCAATACAAGAGAAATCAGAACAGGAACTTTCATGATTTCAGTTCTCACTATTCTTTAATTCAATTAATAACGGACAATTCTGTAAGTTACCAATTGTATGTTATATTTATTCTCATACTGAAATCATTCAATGAAGTCAAGTAGGAGAAATCTGATCATAAATAACATTTGGAATGAACACCTATGGCTCACCTAAACAATGCGTCTGTATTTTTCTCACTTGAATTTCATGCTTTTTCATGGCCAGAATGTCGTAATAAATGCTTCAGCAGCTAATAAAAAAGCTATCTTGAAAGCAAATGATAAAAAGAAGAAGAAAAGCACCAGCAGCATATTTGTTAATTATTATGTAATCTTGTATAAATAAACTGGTTCCTATTCAATCAACATAGAAACATCAGCTTCTCCTATAAATGAATCTGGGATAAGTTATAAACTTGCTAGCATTTCACGTAAAGAATGTGTTCTTCCGAATACAATATTCACTTGTTAATAACTGAATAACAAAACTTTATCATATAAAAATACAGAGAATGTTTCACCATTGTTTTAACATTGCCAACATAACAATTCTCTGTTCTGGACGAGTCTACAGACCTCATACTTCTTTCTGCCCTTTTGAAATTACCACATAGAACTGAATTCAATGGACTAATATTACTGTTATATATATTATATGGCTAAACTTTTTTAACCATGAGTATCACTTGTTGCAATACTGGCATTTAGCTTTTCTTAATTTTTTCAACCCATAAAAGAGAGAGAGAAAAATCCAATCCTCACCAAACAAAAAACAAACTACCCATGCCATAAATATTTTTTCTGTTCAATATAAGTTGTGAGCATTCAATATAAATTTAAACAAATAGTATATAACACGCACCCCTTTCTAAAAAACCCTACCCTACCATTAAAAAAGAAAGAAAAAAATTAAAAGAAAAAATATAGAAAATAACAAAACAAAAAATTCTAAATAAAAGCAAGAAAACAGATGGATGGAATATTAGCAACTGGAATGTATACAGTATATTGTATATCTGTTGTCTAATTCAATTAAAGGTGTGTTCTTACAGTGTAACATCAAATCAAATATATCAAATCAGTTTTAGTTGTATACAGTATAATACTACAGTGACTAGTTAAATCAATTAGCATTTCTTCTAATTTCCATGATTTGGCCTAAGCAAACTACATGTTGTGACTCATCACTATGTGGTGCATCATGGGAACAGACCTATCATTTGAAAACACGATACAATTAATCCTATTTTAACATTTTATATTCATATTATTACACAGTAATTATGATACAGAAATTATCTCAAAACATTTACTGAAAAATAATTTACAGTATCAAAATACGAATTCTGTTGGTTCTGAAATGTAGAGTAAAATTAATAAAATTTCTGAAAACTTGGACCTATTTTAAACTTTTGTTTGTCTCCTTACTATGCTAAGGTCTGATTACTGGTTTGGGAACAATCTATCTTGTATACTAAATGCACTTAATCATTAAAACACTGTAATATGATATACACATTATATTACAGATCTTTATGCTTACAAATAGATTTCAAGTTATACTGATTACTAAGTTTACTATATACATCTCGTTCAGTCATAAGTGTCTCCACATTTATAATTTGTCATGGGTGCTTAAAGATAACATGGTAATGAATGCATGACATTACATCACAGCAGGTATTCAGTTACAATGAGCTGATGAAAATGTATTGATGGGGCACCCTAATATAGATAAGATATAGGCCTAACCATGTTTACAGGAATGATAGATTATTCTTTTTGGCAAACCGGATGAATCCAACTACTTCTGTTGTGATACAGATAGATAAATCTGTATTTCCTTAGAAATCAATAGCCGAAATGCAGAATGATGTCAAAAAATATCACTGTGTTTTATGTTTACAGTTTATCCCCAGATCAACAAAATAAAATCTGTTGAATCTTGGGTAATATGAATTTTCTAAGACTATTTTACATAAGATGTATGTTTAACTAGCATAAATGTATCTATGGCTACAAGCACTTGTGGAAAAAGCATCTATTTAAATGACATCATTGGTATGTGTAAAGACATGTCATTACATTTACGTCACTTGTGTCTAATGGAGATGGGTAAAATCACAATCCTAACGACAAACAGTTTATCTCTTGGGATTTCCAGTCTTCAACAACATTCATAATAGATTATTTTTGTTCTTTCTCTAAGAACAACACAAGTCACACATGCTGGTCTGCTGCGTAATGCCATTCAGAGATATATCACCAGTCAACACAATCCTGCTGTGTCGTTTTATTTTTTAAAGCTTGCTGGACATTTTAAAATGTGCAATTTGTTTTCTAGATTGTTTTGCTTTTTTTACAATATGATCTTTTTGGAACCTTTTAAGAAATTACCTTTGAAGATTACACATGGTTATGATTAATACTGAAGGCATTTTGGAATTAGATATTTACTGTATATTTTAGAAATGTAAAAACTTAAACACTTTTAACATTTTCAATACTTAAATTATTCAAACTGTAAGTTATAAATATAGTTTGGGTAGGACCGAAAAATCACCCACCTCTCATGTTTGATGCCAGCAAAACCCAACTCTCAAGATAAAACAGTGATGTCTAAAACTTCTCAAAATTCTCCTCAGACAAAATACTGCATTTCTCAGGTTGGGATTTCTTAAAGATTCTTTGATAGATTCTCTTCATTTTTAAAACAGAATATTTTATTTTATTGATGGAAGGAAGGAAATAACATTCTGATCTGATTGCATTAGACAACACCAAATGTATGATGGAAACCATTAAACCCTCTGCAGTTTGACAACTGTCATTTTTGTCTTGTCTATTTTTTAATGAAAATCCTCTATTAAAACCACTGGATCAAATGCTGCAGAAGCTACATTAAAAAAAAAAAAATCCCAATAAATTCACACAAGAGCGAAAGCAGTTAGAATGTTTGCTATCAAATACACCTTTTATTTAGAAACTGCCAGTAAAAATGTCATCTTTATTATTTTTCCCCAATAGATGGAAATTACATAACTATAGTTAAGAAACTCAAAGCAGCAACTACATGTATATAGCAAAGACTTGGCAAGGGGAAATTAATAAAACGTGCCTAGGTTATGAAATGTGTTACAGCACAACCACTGTGGGCAGGGAGTTCAATTTTGATGAAACCGTCTGCCATAAATATATATATCTGGCCAGCAATTTTAAATAGACAACAGTGGCCTCAAACTGTGGTACTGATGAACATGTCACCAGTATCATCAGGTAGACTTTAATAGTTCTGAGAAAAATTTCTCATCATTTTAAGTAGACCATACTGGTCCCTGACAGAGATTCTGATTAACCTTTTCTTGACATAAGTCACATTCAGCAGACAATAATGGTGTTGACCATACTGGCCTTGGACAGTGATTCTTATGACAACATGATGTAAGACACCAGTGATATTGAGGTCAGATAAATAGCTACTAACAGTGGTCCTAATGAATATAACTCGATGTAAGTGACCACTGACACTTAGAAGACCATATCTGAGGCCACTCTTGTCTATTTGTAAATGACCTCCGACAGTGGTTCTCATTCAACATGATAATCTTTCAGTTACATTAAGTAGACCATAAATGATGTGATGAAAATCTCATGTGACTCTCCTTTTAAAAAATCAGACCAGTCTGATATTGATAATGGATTTTATCACCAGCGACTTTCAGTCGACCACTCTGAAAACTATGATACTGATCCTGCAGAAGATGACTCACTTTGTTCAAATCACTCACATCTAGAAAAAACAAAAATCCACTCTATGTCTCTCGTTCTCACGGTCTTTCATCACATTATCACACAACAGGACGTTTTGTCCTCATCACCACCAACGATTGCGGCGTGGTTGGGTGCGGTGAAGCGCCGCAGCTGTCCATCGTTCATGTATGCGCGGTTGGGAGGAGACGAGCTCAGACTGTTGTTGTTATTATGCCCATTCGTCTTGTCCTTCTTGCCGTTGCTTGGAAGAATACTAGTGTTGGCATTGGCATTAGCGGTCGGCCTCATGTCCGACTGGAGACTCTGCAGAAACATGCTCTGAACCTGAGCTTCCAAATTGTCCCGACGCTGAGTGTATGGATCAACCACCTCCACCTGCCGCTGTTCTGACCTCTGTTTCTTCAAGTCAGATAGCGACACTGATGACACGCCTGATGGGTACCGAGGCCCAGACCCTGACCCTGACCCGGCGAAGTTTCCAGGCGGCATCTGGCTTGCTGCGGTATCAGTGGGTTTGGATTGTGTTGTTGTTGTTGTTGTTGATGATGATGATGACTCGGTTAAAGTAGTAGTAGCGGATGAAGGCACATGTTTTGATTGAGTCTTTGCGGTGGACGTGGTGATGTCTGTTGTTGATGTGTTTGTCCTGGATGCTGCTGCTGCTGTTGTAGTTGTCTTCTTTGAGCTGTTTGAGGACATTTCCTCGACACTGGGTGATATCTTTCTCTTCAGTGACTGCTCCTGCACTGAAGAGTTTGCTGCTGCAGACACATTCTCGTTCTGTATTCCCAGTGGAAGGTCTCGTTCTGGTGATTTCATCTTTTTGACAGGACTATCCTTTGCAGAATCTCCAATATTTGATTCTTCGGATAATACAATGAGTGCGACATCATCGATGTTTGTTGCTGGTAGATTTTCCTTGCCTTCGGTATCATCCTAAAAAGGAAAGGAAAGAAATGATTTATTTAACGATGCACTCAACACATTTAATTACGGTTTATGGCGTCGGACATATGGTTAAGGATCATCCTTAAAATAATAATCAGAATATTTGTATTAGGAAAACACAATGAATATAAAAATTAAATAGTTAAATTAAAACACAATATAAAGAGTTAATATTTTGAAGTGATTGTCCAATACATCGATCATATTCACATTAATAACGTGCTCTATTTACTTTTATGATTTATAATAATAATAATATAAATAATAATATAATAAGAATAACACCACTAAATTTTTTTTAAATCATCTGCAATCTCCATGGGAACAACATACAATCAGATCATCATCGTCTTCCATTGTCCGCAGACCAAAATGAAGGGCTTCCTCCTTCGCTTCCTTCTTGAATAGTGAACTCTTCTCTCCACGCAAACTACTTCGCCGTAATGAGGCACTGTAAAGAGAAAATGATTTATTTTATAATAATTATTTCTGAAGATCCATTAATAACTTTTATTTAAAAATGTCTAGTTCTACTTCAAAAATGGAACAAACCCCTCCCCCACACACCCCAAAAAACCACAACCATCCACAAATAATAATAAAAAAGAATTCTGTAATATTTGCAGACCCTTTTATACCCGATATCCCACTGAAAAAGAAAAAAACCCCACAAAAAAAGCCCTTCCATCACACCCAACAAAATTAATGCAACCAAAGCATTTTTTTTAAAAACAAAGAACTAAATTTAATTTGATCTTGATTAACAATTCACAATCTGAGATTAACAGGGTTCTGACAGTTTGGTTAAAACTGAGTTATGTATATCACGAGATTCAAACCTCTTGGTTCTCTAACTTCCTGTACTATATCACTGATTGAGTGGTGAATACACTCTCTCAACATTACATAAACACAATTACAAAGTGGTGGAATGTACATGGGGTGAGAGAAATTTCAAATACTTTTAATTCAAAAACACAAATGTCTTAGAACCATTTTTTTCAGCTTGTGAATAATAATTCAATCATATTTTTTGTAGTTTTAACATTTATTTAAGCACCTAATATGGTGTACAACTAAAATATTGTTTTCAAAAATAATCTATATTACTACATTTAAATTTGATTGCAATAATGTATCAAAAACAGTTTTACCCCCACCAATTACAATGTTTTAAAATTGTATTTAATTGTTTATGTTGGGTATCAATTATCTAAAATTTGATATATGTATAATATTATATATTTTCACAAATTATGTTGCTCTTTAAAAAATTAAAAATGTAAGAGCCATAACTTAAAAAAATAATAATACATATACACAAAAAAGAAAATACAAAAAGGTAAACTACAATTAAAGCATACTAAACCACAAGCAGTAAGACTTTTGGCAGTATTATCAGCCACAATATTGTAAATATATATTTTCATATCAATAAAACACAATAAAGACTGATACCACAGTATATTAAATGTAGAAAAAGACCAGCAAATAAAAAAATTATTATTATTTTTTTTTTTTAAATCACAAGGATAAAAGATGAAAAGCATTCCAAGAAAATGTCATGTGATCAAAATATGATGTGTATTCCAAGAAAAACCCCATGAATACAAGATGAAGTGTGTTTATGAACAAGATCCCATGGATGAAGGCTTCAAGCATAAATAAATAACATTCATATAAATATATATGGATGGACAGATGGATGGATGGATGGAACAGATGATAAGGCATGCAGGTGTACAAAAGAAACAAGTCCACCAACATTCACATAACAGTCTCTAAAACCAAATGAATACAAGGGATACAAACATTCATAAACAAGGCGTCCATATTAAACCTGATAAATAAATATATGCAGCATTTTGAAAAAGTAAATAACACTGGTTTTATAGGTGGTAACGCTCCCCTTGCCATGCATAGCATATGACATAAACCAATTATAATAATAACAGGATTTCATTTTTCTAAAATCATTTCTAGTCCAAGATAAATAAAAGGAATATTTGTTTTTATAATGACTCCTTGGCACATTTTAATCTATTAATCTTTTATTCATTTTAAAATTATTTCTAGTCCTAGATAATTTAAAAGAAAAGGAATATTTGTTTTTAAAATTACTCCTTGGCACATTTTAAACTACAGCTATCCGGTGTCCAACATATGGTTATTTTTACAGTCAGTCAATTACAAGAGCAGGGAAATCTGCTGCTGCCACATAAACTATTACTATTATTCTGGAAAAAGCAGCAAGGAATCTTCTACAAACCATAGCCCTTGATGCACCAGTTGCGGAACACTGGTTGGGATCGAAAACACTTAAAGGTCCACCAAGGGCATTCGATCTTGCAATCCATCACACATCAAGAACATTTCTAGATAAATGACTTAATGTTAAATTAAAAAATTTATTTTAATGAAATCCTGCCAATTCCCTATTCTGATCATGCACGACCGCACATACACACATACCGAACTTCAGACGTGTCAACAGACAGTAATGTCTTGCTCCAGTGTCCACTTCAAAAACAACAACATAGCAGAAATTTCATTGCATTCGTTGTAATTTATATTATTATAGTGCTGATATCCAATAAAGGTTCAGGCACAATGTCGTGGGCATACACATCAGCTACCTACCCAGAACCTACCATCCTTAAGTACAAATGCTCAACCATTAAGACATCGAAACTGAGGTCTTTGTATGCTTAAATGTTTGTCACATTCAAAGTTAAAGCTTAAGCCTCACCTCACTGTTTTTATAACATCATTTACTAATACAAAATACAGCTACAGTTTGAATAAACTCACAAGCTCACCTCATCATATTATAACGTTATTCACTAATACAAAATACAAACGCAACTACAATTTTAATAAACCTGTGTTTTACATTTATTGCTCTCAATATCCTATCAGTTGCCTTTATTCTAGCTAAATTTTAATACTTTAAAACACAAAACTGGAATTTATGACCTAGATTAGCAAGTTTAACCAAAGAATATCAAAGAATTTTGGGAAACGTTCAGCTAGAAAATGGATGTGGAACCGTCTAATCTAAATATTTAAATAATACATTTCAAATTGGAGCTTTAAACCTTTTTCTTTCAAATGCTGTCAACCATAACATGGAAACCATGGTAACCTAATTGTTACCCAACTTGGGATGAACAGAAATGAAAAAAAGAACTACAGTAACAATAAGTAAGTACATGTAGATAAAATATGTGAACAAAATACAAACTAAATTGAAACAAAGTCAGAAACATGCATTTAACGAAGTACAGATGATGAAATGCTGAAAAGAAAACACATAAAACAATAATACTGTTAATAACAAAACATTATTGCATGACCACAAAAACATGAATTTATAATGTAAGAAATGATGATACGAGACGTCACTGCGGTTATTGATGTATTAAATGACAAATGAAGACAAACTAAACATATACAATCCAACCTGTATAAAACTAAGTATTTTATAAACTAAATGAGACATTTGTAAAATTATTGTATATATTAAAATTTTCAAAATGCCTGTTATTTGATTTTCTTTTCAAATTAAAGAAACAATTCCCTGCTATTTGGTGGCTTTACAATAAAGAATGAAATTTACACAAAATGTATTTCTGTTGTTATTAATGGGGTTGGACTTTATATGTTGACACTATATTATGCATATGGAGCTAATAGATACAGCAGCTAAACAGACATCATACACAAGCAACGGATGCTGTGAACTGCTATATATAGGGTATATACACAGACTAAATGTTTACTTAAAGCAAATACATTTAAAGTTATTTTTATCGGCATGCATTATATGCTACTATTGGTAAAAATGTATTATAAACATTTCTACATTTTAACAGATGAAATTTCTTGCTTTATCAAAGTATGGTTAACGTCATGCATGCATACTATAAACCTAAAGTTAATGCAATAATTTTTACCCAGTTTAAGGGTAAATGGATATCTAAAGAATTGCTAAAATCATATGTTAACTCATATGCCCTACTATACCTTATTTAAATGGAGTTTCCTAAATCTATATGGGTGAAAGTTGAAAATTTAGAAAAACCTGTAAACAATTCTGGGTTCTTGTGGTTCCAGAGCAAAGCCATGACCAGGGGCCAGATGGCCCCCTGAAGAAAATTTTGAAAAAAAAGAAGATGTTTGGGGTTAGGGTTTTTGGTGGGTAGCCAGGGGCTCAGAAGCCCTGGAAGCTCCTGAGATTTAAGGTATTCAAAAGGTTAAAACCGGAAAATCCGGCATGACCAAAATTATAGAGATTTATCTAGTCTTGCCAATGTATAAAACTTAATAATATATTTTTTAATGTGAATTTTAACTTTATTCATTATGAAGTTACATGCAAATTCATCATTTTCCTTTTGACGAAAATGGAATATATACATGGTTATTATTATACATGGCAGTTATTCAATAAAGAAACTTTAAGTTTTGATTTTCGCTGTGCAGTTAAATTGGAGGGCTAGCTGAATTTGAGAAGGGCCAGTTAGATTTTTCTTCAACTGGCCCTGCTGGCAACCATGGTTTTCATGTTAATTTTCAACCCTCGGTTTGGGGTTGGGGGTTGTGGGTTGTGGGTGTTGGTTGTTTGGATAGTGAGTGCAAAAGTAGGATCTCTGAAAATTATTTGAGATCCCTGATGAAATGAGTTAAATGGCAGATAGATAATTTCTATGTCACCTGCTAACAGTAGGTCTAGGTCTAAAACATGGGCTGCTGCTTTTCACACGTCACTATTTCCAGCCCTGGATTAGGAATGTTGTTAGAGGACTACAGTTTCAGTGCAGAGTAAGTATTACACACTAATACAGTTAAATCCCGTTGGCTCGAACCTTGTCGGTGCTCGAGAATGTGTTTGACTCATTGGGTAGTTCGACCTAGCCATTCGGTCAACATCGTGTAAATGTAATTCGGAACTTGGTTTTTGATTCAAGCGTTGCAGTGTATTCGACCTTTCCAAGTTTGACCCAATGAGATTCTATGGTATATACTTCTAGTTCTCCATATGTATTACTGGATACATTTGGTTATTCACATTCACAAGCTTCCGTCAGTACAGCATAATAATTACATTCACTGAAAGACGAATTCTACAAAGCAATCGATAATATGCATAAATCTACATATTCATTCTATCAGGCTTACTATAGTTCGTCCCATCATTCTATAAAACCGTGTTTTGTAAATAATTTCAGTTTTGGTTTCATGTAAGAAGACAAATAAAAGTGTGCAACTTACAAATCAATCGGCTCAGAAATAAATAATTTATAGCAAATTCCATAGGATGAAAAAAGGCGTTTTCTGTGGGACGGACTATAGATACAGCCACACCAGGTAAACAGACTAGACAAGTGCGGTACTGTGCATAAAGATGATATATACAGCAAAACAGTGATGGGACAAGTCCACGAGACGCTAGACAAGCAGATGATATATAAATGATATATGGTAAATGTCTATATATGATGTTAAGGGTGGGATGTGTTAGTGGTTATACAGTAAATATGTGTACGTTATAGTACTCAGCAGTCAAACCTTTACTGCGTGGCTACGTGATACAGGAAGAATTCAAATGATCTTACTCTGCTACACTATATAATTGCTAAAATCAGATTGTAAATTTTTAGCAAAATATGTAGTACATACATTCTTTATTGAAAAAAAAAGAAGAGAGAAAAAAAAAAAAAAAAAAAAAAAAAAAACCCCAAGAATTTGTATTTTTCTCTATATTTTTTAACTAATGGGCATGAAATACATGTGTATTGACTTTAGCATCAAAATAAGTATTTTTATTAAACATAACAGCATTTTGGTGAGCTCTGCAGCCTCCCTCATCCCATCCCATGTGTCATTAATCCAATTATGACAGTACAAGAAATCTCAAATTCTTTCTTTAGAAAAGATTTGGCTGAAATTGACCAAAATGAAAAAAAAACACACCAGAAAATAGAGAGAGAAAAAAACTACCCTAAAAATTCCAACCCAGAAACCCCAACTAAAACTGATTTTAATACTTTGACTAATCATTAGACTTAACTGAACTCTATACAATTACTGAATCCAAAAAACCTACCCAAAAATGTATACTCAAAATTAATGAAAGGCATGCAGGATTTTTGATTCACTTTTTGCCAGCGTAATATTAGTGATCAAAAATTATTTCTAAACTTTGATAAACTGTGCAAAATGATGTGCAAACGAGGTATATTTATATTTAAAAAAATGCCAAAACATATCTACTGGCCCTTCATTAATTTTTGTTTTGTGATATTTATTTCTTGACGCTCGCATATGCGGTAAAGGTTTGACTGCGCCCCGAGAGGATGGCAGGATACAGGAAGCTAAAGCTACTAGGCGTGACACTGCTGGTTGCTAACCTGTGCGGGGATTTGTCGGTCAGCGAGGAGTTGGAGCTATACAACCACCCAGGAGATTGGGCGAGGCTGAAACAAAGTAGCAGTTATCCCACTTGAAATGACTCACTACAAACACTACAAGGAATGCATCATCTACTAGATAAACAAAACTGGATTTCAATGTTAAACACATTGTTAACTTGCTTTGGTAAGAAATGCCATTTTTGTATGCTGATCAAAGAGGAAAATTTAAGGCATCAACTACAAAAGCTAAAAGGAATGCATAATCTATTAGCAAAACAAAACTGGGTTTTAATGTTAAAGATGTCTCGTTTTTGTAAATAAGGGGTTTTTTTGTTTTGTTTTTTACAAAAACTAAAAGGAATGCATAATCAACTACTAGTGCTAGCTAAACAAATCTGTTTTTTAACTTTTAGTAAGTAACATGATTTTTGTTTGCTTCTCAATAGAAAAATTTAATGCATCAACTACAAAAGCTAAAAGGAATGCATAATCTACTAGCTAAACAAATATGGTTTTCAATGATAAAGACATTGTCAACATGCTTTGGTAGGTAATGTCATTTCTGTATGCTTATCAAGAGGAAAATTTAAGGCATCAACTACAAAAACTAATCGGAATGAATAATCTACGGCTAAACAAAACTGGGTTTTAATGTTAGACTTTGCCCACTGGCGTTGGTAAGTAACCTAATTTTTGTATGCTATCACAAGAAATATTTAAGGCATCAACTACAAAAGGTGAAAGTAATGCATATCTACTGCCAGTACCGTACTAGCTAAACAAATCTGTGTTTTAACGTTATAGACAGCTTGTTTTGGTAAGTAACACGATTTCTCTTTGCTTATCAATAAAAACATTTAAGACACCAATTACAAAAACTAAAAGAAATGCAAAATCTACTAGTGAACAAAATTGGTTTTCAATGTTAATTAAAGATGGCATATTTTGTTAAGAAATGTCATTTCTGTATGCTGATCAATAGGAAAACTGAAGGCATCAACTACAAAAACTAATAAGATTGCATTATCTACTAGCTATTTTTTTTTAGTTTTTCAATGTTAAAGACAAATTTGATAAAAAAACAAAAACAATGTCAGCTGAGGAAAAACTAAAAGGAAAGCAGGCTAAAACAAAAAGGTTTTTAATAGTAAAAGATGGTAACATTAAATGAGATTTTCATATCAATAGCCTTCGATCGGTCAGGATCATCCAACAGTGGATGTAATGATAATGTGGCATATTTCCTGTAACCCTTATAACATCGTCCAATTTTTACATTAATTTCAATACTGAGCAATCAGCTTTTTTCTCATTTCCAGAAAATTCACCATTAACCTACGAGTCATGTGGCTTAATCTTTTGTTTGGCGGAAAAATTGCAGTTGGGGCCATGTCAATGGTTAAATGTCTCAACTGTATGTGAATGATGACAGTGTGTCATTTAAGTGATGTCATTAACCAGTTGTGAGCCCTTTTATTTTTGGAGGGAATTATTCTTGTGAGAAATTAAATTTGTGATAAAATATTTATTCTGCGATTTTCGCATGACTTCTTCCTGAAAACATATTTCCATTTACCGTAGCTAGATTATAACTCACTCTGAAAATATATTTTGTATGTTTATTATCAAAAACAATTTACTCAACAAAAATTAAAGAAAAGCATATCTGAAAAAATCCTATTTTCAATGTCTGAAAATTAAACTTTAGCAGTAGTAAGTATCTAGATTGAAAATTGAAATTAAATTAGCAAAATTGAGTTATTCCTTTTTTGTGTCAGATTACTTTTACTGTGTAGCATAAAAACAGGTTAAAAATTATTTCCTGTTCACTGATGCAGACTGAACTTGAGTGCCTTAGACAAAGGCAACTTAAGAAAACAAAACAATGGTCTTTAATTACAAGTCAGAACATCTGTAATTAAGTCTTAGTGTCTTGTAATGTTGCTGGTAGAAATCTGCTTCTATATTTCAAACTTTGTATATGGTACAAGTTTGTATAATCCACGATCATAAAGTATAGAAAGAGCAAGGTTTTAGTTCTGATGTGCCGATACCTTAATTGACCACTGTTGGTTATACAGTTACAAATAAGATTTGTCTAACACATGTGCAAACCCTGCAATTGCCCACAGCAATCCCAAAGAGATTTTAATTGTCAGTGGCACTTTGTTTTGCTGTGCACTATGTTAATTTGTTTTTTCCATGGCATGTTTTTTTGCACACAACAATTCCTAAATGATTGTTTTTCCCTAAAAAAAAACCCAGCTGCTGACTTATTTGTTTACTTCAAATACATTTGATTCTGTTTCAAAATTTTCATTCATTTGTTTTCTTATTTATTATATAATTAATTTAATTCCAAGAACTGAATTTCATTGCCAACGGCATGAAACTACATGCAGGATCAACTCAATTTTGGGCCTTCTATTTTCAAAGCCATGCAAAAATCCTGTTTATAGAAATACTGGTACATAATATATAGAGATGTTAGTTTCTAATTAGTCAACTCTAATATTAAGATCTTCACTCTTTACAAAATTAACATATTTAATTTAATAATACTTTTTACATATTAAGTATTCATGGCATGTTATATGTAATAAGTATGCAAGTTTCTACTCTAGCAATTATGTCTTACATTTTACTGACATCATTATTAGTAATAATGTGCAATTTACAAAAATATAATATGTCATGCATCACTAGGCATGGCACTATACATGTAGTTGTAAACGTAATGTTAATTTTAAGCTTATCGTTCACTCTGATATTATGTCTTTTAAATATATGCAGCATAATCTTTAACACTATAATATATAAATTAACGGTTATAAGCCAACTCCAAAATCATACACGTCTTAAAGTGTGAGTAATTATATACAGAAAATTAACACAGAATTATTCCGACCAGTAAGAAAGTCAGTTATTAGTTTTTATTGATTATGAGACTAATTTTGTCTTATTAAAAGCTAGACATTGTATGATAATTTAAAAGCAATTTTTGTTTGTCGAAAAGTCTGAAATTCGTGCTAGATATATGAGAACGAGAAAAACCAACAGAAGAAAAGCCAGAAAATAGTTCTTAAAAATCACTTGTAATACATGTTAAAGGAAATTAATATACACTAATTCCATTACAACGACACATTATTAGAACAAACTAGACGAAGAGTTAAGATAATGCTCGGGAAAATACCATGCAAAGAAAATGTTACCTCTGATAATTTCTGTTAAACGAACAAAACAAAACAAAATTTACCAAAAAGAAGAAATAAAATAAAATCACAAAACAGTTTTTTTTTTTTTAAAACAAATTTACACACAAGAGGAAAAGCAGGGTTTTTGCTAATAACCAGTTGTACTAATCTATAGGAATTACCATTAGTAATGCCTGAGCAGGCACACTGGAAAGTTTCAAACTTTATATTAAGCTTACAGTCACAATCATAACTGTAAAAACTTTTATGGGAACTTAACTTTTATATCAGCAAGCCACAAGCATTATAAAGAGCAAGCTTGGGTAAAGAAATGAAGGATTTAGTAATCTATTGAAGATGTTATCATGATGAAAACTGCCAAAACATTTTGGGGCAGTTATTAATCTAAAATGTTTGTTTTTTCTTCTTTTTAATCCAAAAAAGGAAAAAAGAAAATAAATCAGACCAAAATGCCCCCCAATCCTGAAAGTGAATTTCTATCATTTGCTGCATGTTGATTCATTAACTCACACAAAAAATGACAGATTTACTTTGGTTATTATGCTCACATATATATTTTTTATTTCCTGCTTTCTTCAGTATAATGGTCATACATGAGTGCCCACAAATTTACAAATATAATCACCATAGTGACTATCAATACAGCAAAAATATTTGTGTGTTTTTTAAAGAGATAAACCAACAATATCATGTTAGAAAACCAGCTTAAAATGTTTTAAGTAGCAATGGTTAAAAGCTAAAAAAGCAGTAACAATCTTTTTTGCAAAAAACAAAAAGCATGGGTTAAAACTATAAACCCCCATTAACAATCTACAATATATTATGTGCAATTTAGGACTGATAAAAAACTATAACAAAAAAGAAAGTAAAAAGCTTGACTTTAATCTACTGAGTTGTTAGAATAGGTTGCTGTGGTCTGTACGCATTATAATCAACTCAAGATCATGTGACAACAGACTGGCTGTTCCAAAGTGTTTTAAAAAAACTCCAAACCACCCAATATTTTTTCAAATCAGCAAATAGGCAATCCAATTCATTTATTTGAATAAATATTGTTACTAAGTATAAACACCATTTTCTTTCTCTGTGATCTAGAGGACACGATAATTAAACAAAAAATAACTAGACAATATGCCACAAAACCACCAATGATCTTGGTTTGTGAAATCCGTTCAACAGATTTAGATGAATTATTAATGTCAGATAGTTAAAAAGTTTGTTTTGTGTGACATCCAACAGCTGATGCTCTAGTGGTGTTGTTAACCAAAACAAACTTTAAAACAGTGTGAATTGAAACCTGCTGCCACAACAGTCTACTTTTATTAATTAGTAGCAGAAAAGATAGGACATACCATGGTATTTGACAATGTAGGCAAGATAAGACATACCATGGTCTTTGACAATGTAGGCAAGATAAGACATACCATGGTCTTTGACAATGTAGGCAAGATAGGACATGCCATGATCTTTGACAATGTAGGCAAGATAGGACATGCTATGGTCTTTGACAATGTAGGCAAGATAGGACATACCATG
>JAECMU010082885.1:0-11327 GCA_016106625.1 Dracogyra subfuscus
TGTCTTGCTTGTGACGAGTTATATCTGAATGTACCTTGTCTTGATGTATATTTTATGTAGTCTTTGGTGAATTTTGTAAATTAATGTATGTACAGTTATTTTCCTCATGTGTGTATACAATTGTGTGTGTGTGTGTGTGTGTATATGTGTATGTATATAGAGAATAACTAGTTAATGACGCTTGATATCGGCTTTATCCTGTGTAGGTAAGAATGGGGAATTCCGCAAGGCTTGCCGAGCGAAATTTCCCAAGCGTCATTAACTGGTTATTATCTTTATCCTGCAATCCTACAGGAATATTCGGAAAATCATTATTTATTCCTGATTTGTGTACGCAAAGCGAGTATTGTCTACCTAGCAAGGCTTTTTCTGTATGGGGTCAGAGGTCAACATTACTCAGAAACGTGACGTCAAAAGTCATAACATGCTGCTAGCATGTTATGACTTTGCTTTAACAGGTCATCATAACAGGCCAGTAGGAACACTGGTTGCAGGATAAATATATGTATGTGTGGTATATGCCTTTGATGTGTAACTTGTATATTATACCTGTAGATTAGAGAAGGCCATATGGGAGACCAGTCTCTGTTTGTACTGAATATGTCACCTTCTTTAAATAAAGACTATTATTATTATTATTATTATTATTATTATTGACCTGTTAAAACATGCACTGGATGGGAATAATTACCTAGCTTAACTGTTGAGACTGGTGGGCTCCGGATTAAGATCATTATTTTAACTCTTTCACTGGTAGAGCTATGGGAGTTGCAATAATGTTAAATAATACATTTGAATACAAAATACATAAAATAAAAACAGATAATTCAGAAAACTTTATAGTACTGGATATAACAGTGAACAAAGAATGAATAACACTTATTAATATATATGGACCAAATAACGATAACTCGGAATTCTTTGCTAAGATTTTACAAACATAGAAGAATTTGATAATGAGTATTATATAATATGTGGTGATTTCAACTTGGTACTTAATCAAGATCTTGATACGAAAAACTATTTACATTGTAATCATCCTAAAGCACATGAAAAACTAGAAAATATAGAAGCATTTGATTTGAAAGACCCTTTTACAGATTTATATCCAGTGCTAAGAAGATAAACTTTTAGAAAATCAAACTCATTAAAATTGGCAAGGCTGAATTTTTTTTCCTCATTTCAAATAATTTAATACCACATGTTGTAAAAGTTTTAACTGACAATAGCTACAGGTCAGACCACTGTGGTTTAATATTGTATTTGAAACTAAATACAATCCAAAATGGTAAAGGGTTATGGAAATTTACAATTCACTATTGATGGACAAAGATTATGTAAAAATAATTAAGGATGTAATAAATAATATAATTTCGCAATATGCTGTTTTAATTTATAATGCAGATAACTTACACTCTATTCCAAAAATCGAAATACAGTTTGTAATAAATGAGCAACTTTTTCTTGAAACATTGCTGATGGAGTCTAGAAATTACCATAACAAGCTAATATCAAGATTAGAATTAAGTAATGGAACAGTAATAACAGACCAAAAAGATATTCTAACCGAAACTAAATGTTTTTATCAAAAACTATATTCTGCGTCATCGGAACAACTACACACTAATATAGTGGAAGAGCTATCAGTTTATAATTTTATCAGGTTAACAAATGTAGAAGCACAAACTCTAGAAGGAAAAATAACACACTCAGAAGTTTTAAATGTTCTTAAGAATGGAAAAAGTCCCGGCTCAGACAGATTTACAGCAGAGTTTTTCAAATTTATTTGGACAGACTTGGGACATTTTATAGTTCGGTCAATAAATTATATACTGATATATTAATGCAATAGATATTTCGCTGAAGTTTCTTATAGAAATATTATGTCATCAGTATTAAGCATGCAGACAAATGAATACTAGTAACGACTGTAACTGAAAGATGATATTGTTCAAATCGACATTTTTTACAAAACAAATGTGGGTTGAAACAAAAACGCACAACTATGATTTTTTGGCAATAAAACTGCAATTTTTTAACATTACTTACCATGGCACATTTAAAAAAAAGGACAGAAAACACAAAAAAGGTTAATTTTATATAGAGACGAAAGCAGCCTATGTGTATGCAAACATTTTCATATACAATGCTGTATTGTTGTAATAAACACACCAGTTATGCTTTTTGCTGAAAAATCATATTATTCAATTGTTTTCTAATTTGAACAAAATCCTCTTTTACTTACAATTAAGTACTTCATATATGTGATTTGACATTTCTATAAGAGATTATTCAGTGAAATGGTCATTGCGTTATTTATGCCTCTCAGTATAGTTATACTATTGAGGAAATGTCCCAAGTACAAAAACTAGGTATAATCACTTGTATCCCCAAGCAAAATAAGTCTAAGCAATTTTTAAAAAATTGGCAACCTATAACTCTTTTGAACAGAACCTACAAAATGGCTTCTGGCTGCATTGCAAATAGAATTAAAACAGTTTTACATAAAATAATAAATAAAGATCAAACAGGTTTTATTAAAGGAAGATATATTGGAAAAAAACATATGATTGATATATGATATACTGTAAATCAACTAAGTTTTGCGTCATGAAAGTATTGCGAGTCCTAAACCATAGCCATAACTGCGTGTACAAAGTACTGCGATGTCAGTATTAGTAAAATCACAATAGCAGTTGTTGGTTTGGAGGAAAAGAGCTGCTTCCCTCTCAGTTGATTTACAAAGGCCTTACTGACCGATGGCAACCTCAGTACAAGTTCCCTGATGACTGGCACGTGACCCATTCAACCAAACATTGGAGCAGTGAAAATACCATGTTGGAATACGTTGATTCTGTGCTCATGCCATACACCAAAAGGGTTAAAAAAGAACTCAGATTGCCAGCCCGTCAAAAATATTTGGCTATATTTGATGTGTTTGCAGCCCACAGATGTAAACCTTTTGTGGACTTATTACGCAAACGTTCATTCGAAATCAGATTTGTTCCGGCTGGCTGCAACCGATGGATCCGTCTGTGAATGGAGAATTTAAATGGGCCATGAAGGATAAGTTCACACAGTGGTGTGCCGAAGTTGTTGCTAATAACTTGAAAGAAAATAAAGACAAAGGTGGTGTTGATTTGAGAATAAGTGTGCTCGATGGACTGTGGCGTGCATGGACCAGTTGTCAAAAGACAAAGAAATGGTTCTGCGTGGCTGGTGCATGTCGGGATTACTGAGTGGGTAATTGGCTAACTGCTTGATTGACAATGACTGAACGTTTCGTAATAAAGAGTGTTTGATAAATAAATAAAACAATTTTTGTTCATACATTTTGTTCTGTTAATTTCTTTTTTATTTGATTATTTTTATTTTAGTAATCATACTACTGTGTATATAAAGTATTGCGATGGTTAGTTCGTCGCAGTTTTCGCAGTACTTTGTTTCTCGCAATACTTTATTGATCTGCAGTATGCAATACACTGAAGCATACAATATACCTGGTCTGTTAATACTTGTGGACTTCGAAGAAGCTCTTGATTCTGTATTGTGAAGATGTCTATCACCATACACGTTGGAAATTGGAATAGGGTAAAAACCAGTTTACTTTGCTCGGTATTAACTTTCCCATAAATTTAAAAGATATTATAGTGCTCATGTAATTTTGGCTCTAAGATTAAACAAATTCTGAACTTGATAACTTGAACTTGTGGTCATTTAGAAAACTAACTATCCTAGGAAGAGTTACAATTGTTAAAACTTTATTAATACCTAAATTTACGTATCTACTAATGTCATTACCAAATCCATCAAAAATAATTATAAATAATTAAAATAAAATATTTTTCCAATTTATTTGGCAAAATAAACATGAAAAAATTAAACGAGAATTATTAACTCAAGATTATAAATACGGAGGTATAAAAATGCCAGATAATACAACATGTAATGACATCCTTAAAATTAGCATGGATAAGAAGACTTTTTCTAAATAATAATAAAAGGGTCAACTTATTTCAATCTACTACTGGTTTAAGTACTAGGGACCTAATTATATATGGGGACTTTTCATTATATTTAAAAAAGAACATATCAAAAACAGTTTCTGGAAAGATGTATTATTCATTTGGGTATTATTACAAAGAAAGAAATGTTTTTATTTAACAATGCACTCAACACATTTTATTTACTGTTATATGGCGTCAGACATATGGTTAAGGACCACACAGATTTTGAGAGGAACCAGCTGTCGCCACTTCATGGGCTACTCTTTCCGATTGGCAGCAAGGGATCTTTTATTTAGGCTTCCCACAGACAGGATAGCACAAACCATGGCCTTTGTTGAACCAGTTATGGATCACTGGTCGGTGCAAGTGGTTTACACCTACCCACTGAGCCTTGCGGAGCACTCACTCAGGGTTTGATGTGGGCTGCTTTTCAATGTATCATTACTTGAGATGAACACTACTGGTTGAATGGGTAAATCCTCCTTGTTTTCTTACCTCCTTTTTAAAGTTTTAATGTTAAATTCACATGCTCTAATGGTGTTGCATCACGTCTGTTATAGCATTGTTCTTGTGCTAGTACAGTAAGTTGAATAAGACTATATAGAGCATAATAAATGAGTTCTGTTGGTACCGAGTTTGTTATTCTATTTATTACCTCCGCTATTTTTTCTCTAAAAACCTTTATTTTCCAACCAACCTGTATAGGAACGATGTAAACCACTTTACGCATTGTTCTGAAAATTACTATAACATTGTAATTTAATCATGTTAATAGATAATTTTCAAAAACACAAGTTCTCTCTATTCTGCTTCAAAATCTATAATGAATTGCATTAAAATTACATTTTGTTATTTGTTATAAATTTAAACTACATGACATCATTGTGTGTGTTTGTCAAAGTGTAATGACGTCATATTTAGTACCGACAAAGCCATTGGTTTGTAGGCGTCAAATTGTCCAATAGTATAGACCAATACATAATAAGTCACTAGGGAAATTATGATTTATATTTCCCCGGTTCTGAGTGCCCGCTGGGGTAATAATAGAAAATATGTTCATCATCTTTAATTCAGAGAGGCCTACATTGATATTTTAGTGGTTAATATCACATAGTGACGGTGTGTTAAGGTTATTTGTACTGGATACCAGCTCTTGAAAACAGTCGTTCAGTATTACTGACACTAATATTCTTGTTTTGTTGGGCGAGTGGGTGTGGGGTTTGCACCACTGAAGTCATGAGTATTGGCTACAGCATGTTTAATAGTGATTTTACAACAGTTTTTCTCTTGATTTTTCTCCTTGTAGAATTGGCCTTAGTGACACACAATCCAAGAGCAGCATCCGTCTATTCAGTTGGAAGAACTAAATGTGCAGGTAAGTAATCAGAAGATCGGTCTAGCAGCTGGGGTGGGATTGTAGACCAGTGGTCAGGGGTGGAATTTTCCTCGTTTTCCTCTCATAGAACATAGCATTTCCTCACATTTTAATCGTCCTTTCCTCCAAAATGTGACAGATGGCACAGATTTTAACCTAGGATTTCAAGAATTTCCAGGACCCCTCTAGATTTCCTCTTCTTTACAGTTCACCAATTCCAACCAGTACCAAGTGTACCACTAATGGTAAATCAATTGATGTGGCATGTGCTATCCTGTCTTTGGGTTGGTGCATATAAAAGATCCCTTGCAACTAGTGGGAAAATATAGCAGGTTTCCTCTCTATGACTGTATGCCAAAATGTCCAAATGTTTGACTAATGGCCAGTGATTAATAAATCAATGTGTTCTAGTGGCGTTGTTGAACAAAATAACCTTTAATTTTGGTCTTGCAGTTTTTAAATAATTTCCACTAGGCAGCTTGTGCTGGTAAAAATGAAAGTAGGAGTGAGGAAGATGGTAGGGGTTGGGTTTGTAGCATTTTCTGTAAATTGCTAAACGGCAAAATATTAAGATCTTATAATTATCAACTTAAATTTCAGTAAGTGTTGTTTTGACTGTAACAGTTACAAATGTATCTTGTGGTTTTGTATGTTAAAGTGTGGATTTATTTTTGCAGAATGTGATTCTATAACCTTTGTGTTTATTTGAACCTTATATTTTTCATGACTTTACACACATCATGAGAAAGCAAAGCGTTATGCTGGGCTTATCTGAGCTGGGTTTGTTTTGTTTAGTTGGGTTATTTTTAGTGTGGTTTTTTTGTTTTTTGGGGGAGATTTTTGGATTTTTTAATTAGTAATAAATATTTATTTATAGGTTTAAAAAAAAATAAAACAATATTAGAATAAAACAATTAATTGTAAAGTTTTTGTTTACACTTTAAATAAATGTATAATCTGAGTTAATTTAGCCTTTTCTATATTTGATTTAACATTGCTTTGTGAATTATGCCCCAGGGCAGCCATTTTACAAAATGATCTTAGCACAAAGATCACTTTAAATACAAAAAGTAGTTATGCACTTACGATTATCTTAATACTAAGATCACTTCTTAAAATGGGGGCACTGGGCCCAATTTCATTGTACGCCTTTTATTTATATTATAGTACAACAAATATAGTTAAAAGTACATATATTTCATTTCATTTTGTCATTAAAATGCACCATCTTCTGTAATGATGTAATGTTTTGTGTAAAATAGATACCAAACAGATGTAACTGTATGCCTGGTATAACTGCTAGTCGCAGACATAAACGCACAATGTTTTGTGTAAAATACATACCAAACAGATGTAACTGTATGCCTGGTATAACTGCTAGTCGCAGACATAAACGCACAATGTTTTGTGTAAAATAGATACCAAACAGATGGAACTGTATGCCTGGTATAACTGCTGGTCGCAGACATAAACGCACAATGTTTTGTGTAAAATAGATACCAAACAGATGTAACTGTATGCCTGGTATAACTGCTAGTCGCAAGACATAAATGTACAATGTTTTGTGAAATAGGCCTCTGGTGTAATTATTGTGGGCTTTTAAATGTTGCTGCTTTCATACTGTAAACCTGTTGCATTTTTCAGTGCTTGACGTGGGTGCGTTTGAGCGACTGCTTGGTCCATGTATGGACATT
This sequence comes from Dracogyra subfuscus, assembly GCA_016106625.1. Taxonomy (NCBI): domain Eukaryota; kingdom Metazoa; phylum Mollusca; class Gastropoda; order Neomphalida; family Peltospiridae; genus Dracogyra; species Dracogyra subfuscus. Next base: position 7,077 of record JAECMU010082885.1, read on the forward strand.
ATGAAGCGGAACATCAACGAGTATGAGGAACAGCTGGAGTCCGTGTTTAACAGGTCCGAGTTCAGCGACAAGAAGAGATGAGAGCCATCGTCCATTCTTCTTCCATCCACTCCATCATTCTGTTCCATCGGTGTGTCACTTGTTGGAACCCGGCTGCATCGCAATACCTCAACCGTGTGAAATTACTCCAACCTCGTCAATAAAATCAACTCAGCGACACCAACGCGTAAACTCGTAACACAGGCATTCTTCCAAGTATCAGGGAAGTCGAAAATGTTTACATGTGTGTGGATTTTCTGTGGTATCTTCGTCGCTAAGTGACCATTAAGTGGTATTTTTTTATGTTGGTGAATATCTACATTGGTAAACGCTCTGGGAAAGAAATGCTTTAAGTTCATGATAGTGTTTAACAAGACTAATGGTTCCAAGAAATTGTTCTCTTTTTGTTTGTTGTTGTTGTTCTTTGTTGGGGTTATAAACTATTTTTATATTTATACATTTTTTGTAGTATAACAAATGAAAGGTCCATGTGTTTATGCTATTGTGTTACTGCTTAACCAAGCCATCACTGGCTACTAATGATCAAAACCGAATTGTTAAAATATTTATGACTGGCATAATATTAGCTTCACTGCTTTTTATCACCTGTTATCGTCATAGTAGCAGTAGTACAAATATGCTTTGAAATTTAGAATTAGCTGCCTTATTGTATAGCCTGAATTAGCACTATTATATAGCCTAAAGTAGCTATCTTATTATATGGCATAAATTAGTCATCTTATTGGTTATTCTGAAGTAGCCATCTCAGTATAGCTTAAATTAGTCATCGTATTACATTGCCTGAAGTATGTATCGTATTGTGTATCCTGAACAAATTGGAAACATGGAGACCAGTATTAAAACTTCAAAATGTGTAAATATAGTTTTACTTTATATATTTATTTTTAGAAACATCAGGTTCTAGCTGATTATTTTTAGTGTAGGATATTCATTATTGATAGGAATGTAGGTCAAGTCATATTGTAATTAACTGTAATTGGTTTCAGTTTCTACATAGTGTCTGGTGATTGCCAAACTAGATCCACACTGAATTATATCAATAGGTGCACGAATTGTCATTCCATTTTTACACAAAATGAATAAGCAATCATGAAGATAGTATTTACAGTATGGAGTATCATGAACGACACAAAACAAACATGGGTTTTAAATTGTATAATGATGTGTCCAAAAAAAGCAGAACATTGTCTTTTGAACATTATTAAGATTTGTCATGTTGTTAAATTAAATGCATTCTGGTTATTCTGAAATTTATTTGTCTGAGAATTTAGTATGTTCACTATTGTTGATCCTGCATGCATGTAGGTTTATATCGTCCAAAAATTGTCCACATCCTACCATATTTGTGCAGAAGATTATCTCTTCATTTGTAGGTGGATCAAAGTTGAAGATAATAGTGTGCACCAGTTTTATTTCATGTTTGCACTTCAAAGTAATGGCACGTAATATTGTAGACACTAGACTCCCATTGTTTGTAGGTTGCATCTGAAGGTCATATGAATATGGTAATAATGTTTCATTTTTAATGTATTTTGTATAACAAATTTCATTTTGTGTACTTGATTCTTTAAACTTTGTGCATGTACTAACCATGGCTGAAAAGAACATTTCAGGGTAGGTTTTTTAAAAATATATATATATTTGTTGAATACGGGTGGAAACCCATTGTGAGCTGAATTAAAAACTAAGCTGTGAGACCAAACAAATATCTGTGTTGGTAACATTTTACCATTGCTACCTTTCCTCATGTTGTTTCTGTGTTTACTGGGGTAACAAGTATTTGTATTCCACTTTTGTACAGTTATTCATGAAGTTGCTCAAAGTGTTACTCTTTGTTTCATGCTGCTGATTTTCATGAAGTTTCCAGTATTAGAATTTTACTTTTGAACAGTCTGGTCCATTGTTGCTGAATCTCATTAATGGTGTTACTTCAGGGTTAGCTCAAGTGTCCTCTTGTTTATATCTGCCAGTAGGGTTAGAGCATAGTTAACTGCAGTGTTTTCCAGCACTACTTGTTATTGATATCTGCCAGTAGGGTTAGAGCATAGTTAACTGCAGTGTTTTCCAGCACTACTTGTTATTGATATCTGCCAGTAGGGTTAGAGCATAGTTAACTGCAGTGTTTTCCAACTCTACTTGTTATTGATATCTGCCAGTAGGGTTAGAGCATAGTTAACTGCAGTGTTTTCCAGCACTACTTGTTATTGATATCTGCCAGTAGGGTTAGAGCATAGTTAACTGCAGTGTTTTCCAGCACTACTTGTTATTGATATCTGCCAGTAGGGTTAGAGCATAGTTAACTGCAGTGTTATTTAGCACTACTTGTTATTGATATCTGCCAGTAGGGTTAGAGCATAGTTAACTGCAGTGTTTTCCAGCTCTACTTGTTATTGATATCTGCCAGTAGGGTTAGAGCATAGTTAACTGCAGTGTTTTCCAGCTCTACTTGTTATTGATATCTGCCAGTAGGGTGTTCACTCTGTTTCTTTTCTTTTTGCTTGATATAATTAACTGATTTTTAAAATACGTTTTAAGTTTATTTATTTTATTTGTAAAAATTAGAAGTCAGGAAATAGGTATTATTTTTGCATTGGTGACTGTCAGTTTTTGCGTTTAAATTAGCTCTTATGTTATTGGTTTGTAGTTCAGTATAGCTCTTGTGTAATCCACAACCAATTTTTGTTACGCATGTATTGCAGTTAAAATCATTTGTTTCATGTATAAAATGTGCAATTAGTGTTTTTCGTTAAAAAAAAAAAAAATCAGTACTGGCATAGACAGGCCTTGTTGAGGTGGTGATATTTTCAGTACACAGAGTAAATCTCAAACCACCTTTCAAAGTAGAAAGCCAGTGTAATACATTGTACATCTAGTAATTCTTATGTTGATTATGTTATTTCCACTTTTATATACTTTTATTTACCAATTACAGATTCTTAAATCTGATGCCACATACTTTTGTTTTGTTTGTGATGAGAGAACATCTGTCCTAATCTGGTAGTCCGTGGGTTTTAAACGGGGATGTTGTTGCTTTTTGTTGTGCCAGGGTTGTACACTGGAAAGAACTTTTGTTTGAACAAATTTCACATAAGTAGAGTATTTCCTTGAAAATTATTCGGATAACTCTGATATGATTACACAGTCTGTAGTCTGTAGTATCAGATTTTGGAAAATCGGTGTCTTTTAAACAGAGTGCTTGGTAACTGACTGTTAAAATGGTCAAACTTTAAACATTTAAGTATGCTTTAGCCCTATTCTAACATATAAACATTCGAGCCACTTCAGGGTATGACATTGACTTTATCACTGTGATGTGTATATTCATTTAGCATAATATTTATTTATCTGCATTGTGTTCACTCTGTTTCTTTTCTCTTTGCTTGATATAATTTACTGATTTTTAAAATATGTTTTAAGTTTATTTATTTTATTTTGATTTGTAAAAATTCGAAATCAGGAAATAAGTATTATTTTTGCATTGGTGACAGTGTCAGTTTTTGCGTTTAAATTAGCTTTTATGTTATTGGTTTGTAGTTCAGTATAGCTCTTGTGTAATCCAAAACCAATTTTTGTTACGCATGTATTGCAGTTAAAATCATTTGTTTCATATATAAAATGTGCAGTTAGTGTTTTTCGTTAAAAAAAAAAAAAAAAATCAGTACTGGCATAGACAGGCCTTGTAGAGGTGATATTTTCAGTACTCAAGAGTAAATCTCAAACCACCTTTCAAAGTAGAAAGCCAGTGTAATACATTGTACATCTAGTAATTCTTATGTTGATTATGTTATTTCCACTTTTATATACTTTTATTTATAATATTTACCAACACCACTATTTTGTTTCAGTAAGATGACATTATTTTGATAAAGTGCTCAAATACAAATACAAATCTTTACCGAGATGCTGAGCATTTGACAGCATGTTAATGTACAGATGCATTACACGTATATGAAAAATATCATTTAATTATAAACATAGTAAACTCCAAAGGGAGTGTATACATTACACTTTACTTGATTTCTAAAGCTCCAATCAGCCAGTTATAGGTATAAAATTAAAAAGTTGATAAGATGTTACTACATTGTCTTTTTACTGGCATAGTAAAGGATAATGTGTAATTTAATAATGTTTAAAAATGCATCATATTAGTACTGATTTCTAAAGCTCCAATCAGCCAGTTATAGGTATAAA
>JAECMU010082893.1:0-26125 GCA_016106625.1 Dracogyra subfuscus
TTATAAGACTATATAGTAAAATTACCAATAGCCGATGATTAATAAATCAATGTGCTCTAGCAGCGTCGTTAAACAAAACAAACTTTTGTACTAATTTTCCAGGACTTTATATGTCAAAATTACCAAATGTTTGACACCTAATAACTTGCAAGGCTCACATGACAGGTTTATTGGTTTTTATTGTTGTTATTAGCTTTAACATTTATGTTTAATTACTTATTACTCCTACAGAAGTAAGATCTGAGAAAAATAAATCTAGCTTGATTTTGTTAAATGTAAACATGACAGTAATACCTTATACAGATTTAGGGCACCAAAAGGTTAAAGCTTTAGACCCCAAGCTTAGCTTGATTTTGTTAAATGTAAACATGACAGTTATACATGTACCATTATACAGATTTAGGGTACCAAAAAGTTAAAGCTTTAGACCCCAAGCTTAGCTTGATTTTGTTAAATGTAAACATGACAGTTATACCATTATACAGATTTAGGGTAGATAGAAGCCCAAATTTCAAGTTTTGTGTTGACATAGTAGCATTCCAGCATGTATTAGTCAAAGTATTTCTTTCAGTATTAGTTTATATTCATTTACTTTGTTAGGATTGTTTTATTTTTGTCTTAATATTAACCGGGTGCATATCAAGTTTTGACATTATGTTACGTTACACAGTGAAACCCCCTCTAAACCCAGAGAACCAAGTAAAAAATCCAGTTTTAAGGAGTGTCCTGTTTAGAGAGGTTCTCTTTTTCACAGATGTTTAAAAAGGGACCATGAAAAAATATCCGGTATTGAGGGAATTCTGGTTTACAGAGGGTCTGGTTTTTAGGGGTTTCACTGTATTTTTATAAATGGAACCATTAAACAGTTGCATTAAATTTGTGGTTTTGCTTTTTGAAATCATTGCCTTTTTATTTGACTTATTTAGAATACTAGCTTTATATATTTTGTATATTTCTAGCATTTTATTATTTCAGTCATTTTGTTGTTATTGTTTTATTTGCTTTTATACATACATATTTGCTGTTATGTCCAGTTATATAAATGCAAGTAATAAACAGGAATACAGTGAAACCCCTCTAAACCAGACACCCAATGAACCAAGTAAACAATCCAGTTTTAAGGAGTATTCAGTTTAGAGAGGTTCTCTCCTGCACAGATATTTAAATAGGGAACATGAAAACATCCGGTATTGAGAGAATTTTGGTTTATAGAGGGTCTGGTTTTGAGAGGTTTTACTGTACAATGAAACCCCTCTAAACCAAACACCCCAAAAACCAAGTAAAAAGTCCAGTTTTAAGGAGTATTCAGTTTAGAGAGGTTCTCTCCTGCACAGATACAGTGTTTAAAAAGGGAACATGAAAACATCCGGTATTAAGAGAATTCTGGTTTATAGAGGGTCTGGTTTTGAGAGGTGTCACTGTACAATGAAACCCTTCTAAACCGGACACCCAAGAACCAAGTAAAAAGTCCAGTTTATGGAGTATCCAGTTTATACAGGTTCTATTCTGTACTGATATTTAAATAGGGTCATTGATAAACATCCAGTTTTGAGGGAATTCTGGTTTACAAGGGTCTGGTTTTGGGGGGTGTCACTGTATTTTTATAAATGGAACCATTAAAAATTTGCATTAAATTTGTGGTTTTGCTTTATGAAATCATTGCCTTTTTATTTTACTTAAGACTAGCTTTATACATTTTGTATATTTCCAGCATATTATTCAGTCATTTTGTTGGTTTTGTTTTATTTGCTTTTATACATAAACACATCCAGTTTTGTTATCATGTTATGTCTACTTGTATAAGCAATAAACAGGGGGAAAAAATCTGTGTTGTTTAATTTTGCTTTATGAAGACATTTTGCTGTTTTAGGGACATGACTTAGCCCATTGGTAAAGCACGGATTATTCCCTGTCAATGGGCCCACTGGGCTATTTCTTATTTTTATTGGGATATCAAAGGCTGTGGCATGTGCTATCCTGTCTTATGAGATGGTGCATATACCGTAATAGATCCCTTGTCACCAATGGAAAAGATTCAGGTTTCCTAAGACAATATGTCAGTATTACCAAATGTTTGACATCCCAATAGCCAAAACCGGCCTCAGTGGCATCATGGTTAGCCATCGGTCTGCAGGCTGGTAGGTACTGGGTTCGGATCCCAGTCGAGGCATGGGATTTTTAATCCAGATATCGACTCCAAACCCTGAGTGAGTGCTCCGCAAGGCTCAATGGGTAGGTGTAAACCACTTGCACCGACCAGTAATCCATAACTGGTTCAACAAAGGCCATGGTTTGTGCTCTTCTGTCTGTGGGAAGCGCAAATAAAAGATCCCTGGTTGTTAATCGGAAAAAGTAGCCCATGTAGACAGTAAGGATTATCCGCCTGTCTGGGACAGGTAGAATTTACTGTGGACATGTGAATACCCCATTTCACCTGTCCATCAAAATCCAGTAATAACAAAAAATATATACAAGGACATGTGGTATATCTGATGGGACAGGTAGTTTTATTTTTTGCATGTCCTACAGGACAGGTGCCTTAAAATGTAATGTTGAGCCCTGATCAGGCTATTTATCATTCCAGCCAGTGCTCCGCAACTGGTACAACAAAGGATGTGGTATGTACTATTCTGTCTGTGTAATGGTGATAACAAAAGATCCATTGCTGTTAATAAAAAAAGAATTAAAAAAAGAAGAGTAGTCCATGAAGTGGCGACAGCAGGTTTCCTCTCTCAATACCTGTGTGGTCCTTAACCTTATATCCGATGCCATATAACCATAAATAAAATGTGTTGAGTGCATCGTTAAATAAAACATTTCCCTTTTTCCACTGTTTCTCAGAAAGGCTTTGCCACTGAGATAAGGTACACCTCAACCCCAGTGATGAAAAAACCCAAAACAAAAGTCGGAATTCATTCATACATGTTTATATTGCCGTTCTATCACGTAGATACATTGAAACACAACACACAATGAATCTCATCTAGTTCTGTGGTGTAGTCTGGGACAACAGATCACTTCAAACCAAACAACTCCAGTATAACCAAGAAGTCTCAACATTAACATCAACTTTTTTGTTTTATTTGTCTGTCATGCCCAAGATTCTGGGAGTAGCCTATACACAAACTGCAGTTTACTGAAATAAACCTATCTAAGGGTGGATGCAGGACTTTCTAGGGGTGTGATTTCTATTTTTTAAAGTAAGTGGCACCTACAGAATTGGAAGTACACCAACATACATTGTCTGTAAGAGTTGTACTTGGTCCAGTGATGTGCAAATGTAAGAATTATGCATAATAGATGGACAGTCCTGCCCAGAAACATGCAATAAATGAAGATATTACATGTCTCCACTAAAATTAAATAAATAAATTAACATTTATCAATTTTTCTTGCACCATAAAAATCACTGAAGACTGGTACCTATAGGTAGACACACTCACTAGACCTCATAGTCATAATCTCCAGATAACTGATATTCTGAAGATTTTTAAAAGAGATAATCATTTTGTGATGTTAGTTATCACTAGCTGGCATTTTTAATAACCTGACTCTCTTATGGTCCTGGGCCCATATTTTCAAAGCAATCTTAGCTTACGAACTCGTAAAACCATTGTAAGCTATGACGTCACTATGGGATGTGCTGAAGTGGCATCACAACCTTCGACATTTTTACGATTTGGAACTTTGAGAATGCCATGCCTGACCTAACTCATGAGCAGTTGTAGAGAAGGATTTTTTGGGAAGAGTTTTTAACTTTGAAAAAGAACACTTGGATTATTTCAAAGTATCCTAATGTTACATCTCCCTCCGTCAAAATAAACAGATTCATTACATTCATCCACTAAACACTGGATTTAGGTGGAGGGGCATTTGAATTTCAGTTGAGGGGACACATAGCCCATAGATCCACACCAGTGTCTTCAAAAGCAAGTTGGACTAGGATAAAAACAGGTATTACATGTATTTCCATTGATGCATCATGTTTTGACTTCCAGTTATAAGGGCAATGTATGTTGTTGTTTTTTCTTTCTTTTTTTTTCTTTTTCTTTTTCTTTTATTTTTCCACAGCACCATACTCACACAATGGCTTTTATATAGATGAAAGATAAAAATAAAATATTACACAGATGTTTGATGTTCACGTTTTTAAATCACACAATGTTTAAATCGTGAAAGTCACACACATACAGAAAACACTTATACTGATGGAAGATGACAACATTAAGGTCATTCATAACCCTGACCAGTTAATATATATAACATTGGAGATTATCCTTACATGATGGTCAAAACCATCCGGCACATGGTCCTCTCTCAACAGTGAATGGTAAGACTTCTAAAACTTAAGCTTCTTGCTTGAAATTATTGTAATTTGTATGACATCTAGTCACATAATATTTATTTCTGAGTGTTTAATCACCCAGAAAGTTTACGACATTTCATAAATTTAAAATAAATAAATCTGGAAATTAGTAAAAGATTAATGGTTGTTTTCAATTTGTTGTTTTTTTACTGGCAATTATTGTAATTTTTGTATCACATCTATTTAGGTAAAATTTAGTTTTAATTAAATAATCACCAATTTTTTTTATGTCTGATACTTCACCATCCAAAATTTCAATAAGTTTTCAGATTGTATAATCATCCACAAAGTTATTTATGTCCGACACTTCACAAAAATTTGAATTTTTTTCTAGAGATTAGCAAATGCTTATGTTTGTTATTAGTCAAAATGTTCTCAATGTTCAAACATCTTGGCAAATAACTAAATAGGAGGTATTTTTAAAAGTGGTGTACAACTCTGTATCATAAAACATTTTGCAATCACCAAATGGTTACATCAAGACAATGTTTTTACAGACATTATACTGACATCAGATGTTTACAAATACATATTCTAAGCAACAAACTGGGAAGTTTAACAAGAGATACCATACTTTGTTTTCAGAAGATAATGTACCTTTAAGGATTGGTTTATGGCTAACCAAGCACATGATATGTTGCATGTTCAAGATGGCTGCTAGCAATTATAATAAATTCAATACAAAATGTAACGAATTGATCATGAGCACATGCTAACACTCAACCTAAACATATGCTAATGGTGTGTGCAGCTAAACTCACAAAAAATACTCTTGTACTTAATTTCCACCTCTGGGCACAGAGCATCTAGTCAATGCTGGGTTTTGTTGTAAAACAAATGCATCAATGATTAATCAGATCAAAATATATGGCAGTTAGGTGTTTGAGAAGTTGTTATATTTCAGAATGTATCAAAATAATGACGACATCACAACATAACATTATTTTTTGATTAACAAACTTCAGTTAACAAATGACTATACAATTTTTTAATGAAAATAAGTTAAACCATTAATCAAATAAATTTTGTTCTTTTTTCAAAAAAATTTAAAATGACCAGAACCAATGTTTTAGTTTTCAAATATGTCCTTTCATTATAAACAGTTATTTGCCTTGACCTAAAGGTAGATTTATGACAACAGCATTATGATTGGTTGAATTAAAAGTCACCTATACCAAACAACAACAAAAATGCATTTCTTTTGTTGTTCGGTTAGATATGGCATAATGTTAGCTTTGCTCAAATATGCTAATGGAGATACAAATGAATTTGTGATGTTAAATACAGCTTAACTATGCTTATAGAGATAGATGAATAGAATAGAATAGATGTTTAATGACACCCCAGGACAAAAAATGCATTGGCTATTGGGTGTCAAACTATGGTAAATTACAGAGGAAGGCACCCCACTCAACTGTGAGAAAAATACAGAACACTGAGAAATAGTAGATACTTTTAAACCCAACACAAAAACCAGAATGACCAAAGGCAAACACAAGGGCAGTAATGATGAGAACAGCTGCTACACTGCTACTAGTAACATATGCTTTGTTGTATAGGAAATATTAGCTAATGAGAGTGATCTCCCCTACACCAGAGTTACCTCTTCTAAAGACTAACATGTGTTAAAATACAAAACCTATAAACATCCACACCTGAAAACAAACAACTGTGTGGCAATAGCTCATGTTTGTAAACCACATACCCAACCAGTCCCAGCCTTGGTGGCTCAGTGGTTAAGCCCAGTACCGGCTCCAACCCAGAGCGAGTTCTTAAGGGCTCACTAGATAGGTGTACGGCCACTGCACCTTCTTCTCTCTCACTAACCAACTAATAACTAACTCTGTGTCCTGGACAGCCAGCCAGATAGCTCAGGTGTGTGTGCCCAGGACAGCATGCCTGAACCTTAATTAGATATAAGCATGAAAATAATCTGAAATGAATGAAATCAGCCAGCATATTCAATACTAAACTTCAAGTGAAATTTTGAACCATGGACTTTCTAGATAATGTTTAGTGCTCGCTATCAACTAAGCTAATATGGACATACAAACACCACTATTTGTTCATTCGATGTGTTCATTAGTGCACTCGATGCCTTTTAAAAATATATATATATATATACATATATTGCCTAAAATCACCCTTAAAAAAAAGGGTTTTTTTTTTTTTTTTTAAATAAGACATTAAATAAAATGGGAGGATGAACCTCTGCAATTAATGTGCTTATATCAATAAAATTTGTTCAAGCTAATCTATAAAACAGAAAAAAAGAAAGAAATTAGTTGCTGATCAAAACTGTATTTGGTATTTGGTTATGTTCACCAATGAGCTATTGCCACAGTTAAACATATAATGGGGAACAGTCATAGATATATAGATATATTCATTTTAGTTATAATGTATAACAACAGTAATATATTCTTCTCTCCGGGGTTGCATTTCCTCATTTCCTATCTGTTACAATCACACACTTTCTACCCTGTGATAAGCACCTTTGCTGGGCCACTTTGTTAGTGGTAAAACAAAATACCTTAAAACAGGATATTGCTACCTTGTATTCATAAGGCTGTCTTACATCAAGTGAGCTTAATTATTCATTAAAATTTAAATACATACACATATTTATAGTCCATCCCACAATGAACGTTGTTTTTCATGCTATAAAATGTATTACAAGTTACTAATTTCTAAGCTGAATGATTTGTAAATTGCACACAATAATAAAATAAAAAAATGTTATTTCCAAAACACTGTTTTTCTTTTCTTTTTACGCAAACCAAACTGAAATTATTTACTCTTTTTTTGTTGTATAGAATGACTATACGTCAAATTTAAAAAAAAAAAAATTGCATTTTATTTAGACTACATCTGTGATGAAATTTAGTGGTTATATTTTTGTGAACATTCCATGTAAAAATACTGTAAATCATTAATATTTTAATACCAATACCAAAATATGTACTACTATTTTGTAATCTTGAAAGCCTGATGTAAATGAAAAAGGCCGGCTTATTACAGTTTTGTAAATAATTTTAGTGACCTATTCAAAGAACAGAAATCTAAAACCACCTTCAATACAAATTCTTCTATTTTTTCTTTAAAAAAAAAAAAATATATGTTTTGCCTTCAATACAATTTTAACAAAATGTTTATACCTTGTTAAATCTAACTAGGTTTTGTCAATCAGGGGAGATAACCACTGGTAGGAAATGTGGAAGTGAACCAGGAGCAAAGAATAACTGACATTGAGGTTAAGAACATGACCTACTTAAAATGGTCTACTAAGACTACAAAACAATATCTGTGGTATAATAATAATGACTAAAACTGATAAAAGTTTCCATACAGAGGTGCAAAAAGAAAATGCATCATCATCTTCTACATACACATCATTTAAACAATGTTTACGGCATGGTACAGTCTTCCATGGCAGAAATGGTCATTTACATATTCAAGTGATGATCATTCCACACTTACAAATAGTTGATGGGAATATAGCATTCAGTATATATATATATATGTTGTTAGTTCAATCTTGTGAGCCTCATTTACTCGACATTAAACCATTCACACTTTATTTAGAACAAACTCAGCTCTAGTTCAGTACTAAAGGCAACATGGGTTAAGAATTTGTTTTTGCAAAAAAAAATTAAAAAAAAAAAATCCTTTTATGAAACAGTTTGAAAAATATTCATTTTAAAGCTGCAATCTCAAACATTTAAAAGGTGCATATCCTAGTTTTAGCCTGTAAAATTGGCCACTAAGTTTATTTAATCTACCAACCTGCAATACGCATTTGGATATGATTATAACACAGAGAAGATAAAGTATGTGGTGTTTAATCTGGGATATACTGTCTAAAAACACCTACAGATGTGTAGCTTGGCTAAATAATCATTTATTCCCAGACAAACGTGTATCTTTATAACTAAGAAAAATGCATTTCGGGGTATTGCAAAAACTTGGATGACCAGAACCACTTCAGGTGTATAAAAATTAATATTCTAATAAAATGTTTGTACTTGTAAGTTAATTTTTAAAAAATGGCTGGAACAGTGAAAAATATGTTGTTGTATTTAAAAACAAGGTTCTGTCCCTTTTTTGTTTAAATACACCACTTTAATTAGTTGTCAAAAATTTAGTACAAAAAAACAACTTACTACATCTATAAAACAAAACTGTATTTATGTTCATGCTGTGCATTAGTAAATGATGTTACAGTAGAGAGAGAGATTGCAGCTTTAAAAAGACTTTTGATGAAAAAAACATTTGGAAAATATAAATTTTTAACTTTTAAGTGCTCATCTTATGATTAACAAAATAAACAGAAAAGTATAATATTAATTTTTAAAAATACTAGGCTAGAGATTACAGGGCAAATGATTTTCTTTGAAATGATATTTCACAATCCAGTTTGAACAATTTCTATTATAAAAATACTTCACATACTGACATGCCTTCGACACTCTAATCTCATCAATCAATATCTGGTAAGAATATCTTTGAAGGAATAAAAATTGAAAACTGGACAATCAACTGTTCAATTATGGTGACCAGTTGTATTCAAATTTCATATTCATTTTGTCCAAACAGGATGGCTTCAGTGGAACAACTTTCTTTGTTTAATATAGGCCTACAAAAGTAGTGAGACAAATCACAAAATGCACGCAAAGAGTCATCGGCTTGATGGAAATTATGCTGCAGAAGATGGCTTCTTGGGCTAATCAGAATTATCTCCATTACCTTTCTTTCATTTTAAAATTACACTAAATACATTTTTCTTTTTTAAATATGTAATTCAAATGATGATTAATAAAACCCCATTAGAAATGAAATGATTTTTTAATAATCAAACATTGTCATAAACAAATGATGTTGAATATATATATATGTATAAACAAGAAGAATTACATCACCTCTTCTTCTTTGGTAATGCCGACTTTTATTTACAAGAGCACCCAGGGTCATGCTGTTCAGTTCAATAAATGGTTCTACAGACACTGATTTGTGTTTTTACCTTGCAATTATTTCAAAATTTATTTTAAGTTGGTCAACTTTCAAATCATAAAATGTTTACTTCAAAACTGGGGAACAAATTATTTTAATACATTTTCAGTTCTGGCTTTGGGGAAATATGATTTTGATTGTCAAGATGTGTGCGCTTTAACAATCATTGTTTCTTTGAATTATTAAATCGAATTAAAGTCAACTGGACAACCTGTCAACTGAGAATCTACGGTTGAGAAATATCTTCTCCAATTTATGACATACTAGGTTTTCCAACATCAAGTATTTCTGGCATCGCCCTGTACGCATACTACTATCAACACTTCCATATGTCTTGTCCATGTGAATATTTTTGTTCACTGGATACAAAAAATCCTTTAGTACAGACCAACAGGTTTCAGTTCTTCTGTTGAATATTTTCGTTGGTAAATGGACAACATACTTCATGGAAGACTTCCAGTTCTGCTGAATATTGTAATCATTAACTTGACAAAGCTTCAGGTGAGATTTTCCATTTCTTCTGCTGAATACTGTAGTCATTAACTGGACAAAGCTTCAAGCAAGATTTTCCAATTCTTCTGCAGAATATTGTAGTCATTAACTGGACAAAGCTTGAGGTGAGATTTTCCATTTCTTCTGCTGAATATTGTAATCATTAACTGGACAAAGCTTGAAGCAAGATTTTCCATTTCTTCTGCAGAATATTATAGTCATTAACTCGACAAAGCTTCAAGCAAGCTTTTCCAATTCTTCTGCTGAATATTTCGTCATTAACTGGACAAAGCTTCAAGCAAGATTTCTAATTATTCTGCTCAATATTGTAGTCATTAACCGGACAAAGCTTCAGGAAAGATTTACCAGTTCTTCTGCTGAATATTGTAGTCATTAACTGGACAAAGCTTCAGGTGAGATTTTCCATTTCTTTTGCTGAATATTGTAGTCATTAACTGGACAAAGCTTCAAGCACGATTTCCAATTCTTCTGCTCAATATTGTAGTCATTAACTGGACAAAGCTTCAGGTAAGATTTTCCAATTCTTCTGCTGAATATTGTAGTCATTAACTGGACAAAGCTTCAGGTAAGATTTTCCAATTCTTCTGCTGAATAATTCAGTCATTAACTGGACAAAGCTTCTTTGCACGTTTGTGTCTATTGTGAATGTTGTACATGAGTGAGCTATATTTCAGTTTTGACAGTTTGAACAAGTCACACATTCAACATGGTAATGACAAGCACAGACAGAGATCATTTGCATAGATATTATCACTTGGTCCCTCGGATGTCGAATGAGGTTTCTAGCATGTAATTCTCTCCATGTATATAATACGTAAGTATTCTATATCTAACTGTCAAGATGTATTTTATTGGGTTTTTCCCATGATACACTATGATAGGTATTCTATATCTGTCAGATGTATTTATTTTTTCCCTTTCTACACTATGGTAGGTATTCTATATCAACTTATCAGATGTATTTAATAGTTCCCCCCCCCCCTTGTACGATATGGTAGGTATTCAATATCAACTTGTATGTATTTGTTATTTTCCCACCATTTAAAATACATGTAGGAATTCTATATCAGCATGTAGGATGTATTTAAGTGCTCTTTTTTCCAATGTACAATATGATAGGTATTATATATAAAACATATCAAATGTGTTTAACGTTTCTCCTTTTTTTTCCCTCACGTCGATATGTTAAGTATTCTATACCGACTTGACAGATGTATTTTATTGTTCTTTTTTCACATGTACAATACAGTAGGTGTCAGATGTTCTTAACTATTCTTTTATTTCCAAACATGACATGATAGGTATTCTATATCATTGTTTTTATATAATCAACTTGTCAAATGTATTTTAACTGACTTTTTTCCAATATCTCATAGAGTACATATTCCATAGATCAACATGTCAAATGTATTTAAGAAATGCTTATTTTCAATGTATGATATGGTAAATAGTCTATATCACCCTGTCAAATTAATGTATTTAACAAACAGTTCCTTTTCAATGTATGGCATGGCAGGTATTCTATATCATTCATTTCTTGTTTTACTACCAAACTTCTATTTCATTTGTTTTAGTTATGCCAAGAAGAGAAATATTTGTTTTTGTCACAAGACTAACAATAAACATGCTTCCATCATAACTGTATTATGTATAATACTTTTTTTTTTTTTTCAATGTTAAAAATAATCATACATTTTTCAATCTCTACCTTTTACAACATATTTTTTTTTTTTTAAATTCAAGAACAAATCAAATTGACAGATAAAAAAATCCTAAATCAAAAGTTTCAGAAAGTGGAACTTGTCGTTACAAAACAAATTCATCTTGTTCATCAAATCGGTAACAATACTGGACAAAAGTTACTAGAAAAACAGCACAATGTATTCATGAGCACCAATGGCTAAATCAAGTTCAATCAAATATTTCTAATGTTGTGTATATCATATATATATATATGGCCTTGCATTTCAAACAACAAACTGTCTCAGCAAAAATAAAAGTTAAACATGTTGGGGGGTTTTAACGACACCACGAGAGCACATTGATTTATTAATCATCAGCTATTGGATGTCAAATATTTGGTAATTTTCACATATAGTCTTGGAGAGAAAATCTGCTACATATTTCCATTAGTGGCAAGGGATCTTTTATATGCACTGTCCCATAAACAGGACAGCACATACCACAGCTTTTGATGTACCAGTCTGGCTGGAGAAAGAAATAGCCCAATGGGCCCACTGACAGGGATCAATGCCAAACTGACAAAGCATCAGTCTTGATTTTGAGCAATGATGAAAACTGAATGTTGAGGAAATATTATTTTGTATTTTAAATTTTACAGGTACTATCATCTTCTCACAATAATATGTATCATCAAAATTTAAAATCTAATGTTCAATTATTTTACATCTGATTTTATGAACTGCAAGGCCTGATATGCATCAACAATAGAAACAGAAATAGGCAAATACTTTTAACATGGTGATCATCATCCATTGATATGACATCTATTCAAATTCAGGCATAAACCCATTAAAGTATTATTTTTTGATTGTAAATGTGACAAAATTGCCAACCAATATCAGATCCAGTTGTATGCATGTGTTTGCATGTGTGTATGAACAATTTGTTTGACGTCACATTTTTAAAACTAGTTTCAACTAGAAACTATGACATTCAAAATAATGGACCAATCAAAAGCAAATGGATTGGAAATATCTTCTGATAGATCTATTATTTAATGTAGTTTCAAAGTTTGTTTCAAAAAACCGAATTATATGCCCGCAAACAAAAACGAATTATTGAAATTTCCAGTAATATTGCCTCTGATAAGAGGTAGATTTCCGGAAATTTCCTGCAATATTGACTGACGATAACAGGTACTTTTTATGAAATTTCCTGTAATATTGTCTTGGATGATAAAAGGTACTTTTTGTGAAATTTCCGGTAATATTGTCTTGGATGATAAAAGGTACTTTTTGTGAAATTTCCTGTAATATTGTCTGATAAAAAGAGGTACTTTTTTGTGAATCCAACATGATTACCACATGAGCCTGTACCTGAATTTGAAAAGAAATCAAGCAGACATGTGTGAAATGTATTTTGAGATCAGTTTTAACAATAATCATTGTTAAGGATTTATACAGGAACTATTTAACTATTACATAATGCAAACTCATCAAATGTTTTTACCTTCCTCTTATCCCTATAATGCTTCTTAACATGTAATTTGAAGGAAAGCAATACATTGTATACTCACTTAGTTTATAAGCATTATGTAATTGATGAATAGCCCTGTACCACATTCTGAAGTCTAATTTATAGTATATATATATATATATACATGTATATATATATATATATGGTAGACTTTATAATTTGATTTCACAAAAATTAAAACTTGTCACAACTTTTTAAAAATATATTTTGATATAAGACTGATAATTGGTCTATGTTCACTAACTACAAACAGGTTTAGGTGTCTCAGTACAAACTGGTTTGGTGGTAAAATTATTTCCACTGTGTGTTTATTTTTTTTCTTCTATTTTTAACTGTGGAAAAATTAAATATTAACAGTAGATTCAAAAGCAATTAGTCATAAAAACCAAACCACCTTTATAAATTAATGATGATGTGCAGTAAATTAAAAGCAGAACTGATGCTGACTTAAAAAAAATGCTTTTCACAAAGAAGGCTACTTGTGAAAATAAGCAACTGGTAAGAAGCAGAAAGTAAAATTACTACCCTCCCACCTATCCGAAAAAAGGAAGGAAACTCACAATATAACAATTTTTAATGTATTGTTCCAAATATTTACAAGATGAATTATCAGATTATATATATTTTTATAAACCAGTTTTCAAGTCTTTATCAAAATACATTGTACACAGAGTTCCTCTTTAAATAAAGTATTTAAGTATAGTACAGTAGGTAAGAGTATTCCATCAAATAGTTACCTGCTAGGCCACAAGATGGTTTACCTAATAGGACAGACAATTATATTTCCAATAATTAAAGTTATTAAACTATTTAAATGGAGCTTAACGGGGAAAAAGAACAACAATAAAAGTTCAAAACAAATGAAAAAAGAAAAGAAACATTTATCAGACACACAACAATCATGTCACTAAACGCAGAACCCGATGTTTTTATTTTAAAAAGGAAAACTGTTATTAACATCCTTATTATTAAGTAATCTGGAAGAAATTCCGTGTAGGTAACAATCACTTAAATGCCCAGCCTGTTCACAAAAACTAGTCTGTATGAGGCTATAATGAATGAATGTTTAACGACACCCCAGCACGAAAAATACATTGGCTATTGGGTGTACGAGGCTATAAAGAAAAGTATAACTCATGCCATGTTTCTAAAACCTAAATGACCCTTTCAATCCAACACACAGCCCCTGGTACACTCCTCCTAAGTCTCTTAAGTTCATGTATCTAATAAGTAAATGCTGTTCAACTTGGCTTTACATCCAACATGTCACTAAAACGTGATCATTCTAATCTCTTGTAGCACATCCTCCATTATGTCATCAGCCTCCATCCATTCCCTTCCTCCCATCCCAAATACATGTTCCTTAAGCCAATACAACTATCCCATTCCATCTATATCCAAGCCCAAGTAATGCCTCTTGATACATGAGCCCTAACCCCACACAATCCATCCCCTTCCTTTATATGCACCAACCCACCATTCCCTTCCTCCCATCCCAAATATATGATCCCTATCCCCTTCCATCTATATCCAAGCCCAAGTAATGCCTCTTGATACATGATCCCTAACCCAACACAGTCCCTCCCCTTCATCTATAATGCAACCATCCATGCCTCCCAATATATAATCCCTAACCCAACACAATCCCTCCCCTTCATCTATAATGCAACCATCCATGCCTCCCAATATATAATTCCTAATCCCACACAACCCCTCCCCTTCCATCTATATCCATCCTCATCCATGTCACTAAAAATATTTTATTTATAACTTTAATATTTAGAACACTCATTCCATATTCCTACAATGTAAAAGGTGCTTAATTTCAATGTAACTCCATCTATATTCAGTCTAATGTCCCTAAAAAGCAAAAAGACCCCCAAAAATCACAAACGCCATTCCATACATATATTCTGAAGCTCTCACATGTGCCTAAAGAGTAAAATATCATTCTAGCGGTGTATAATACTAAACCCCCCAAAAAAGAGAAAAACAAAAAGATTCAAACACATGTGCACATTGGTCTCTCGTCAACAATAAATAAACTTAAGATTAACAAACTATGATACACGTATGTCACAAAAACCCAGTTTTATTTTATTTTTAACAAATATTTTTAGCATTAAAGTTGTCAAATATTTAAGATTTAGTTAAAATGTATTTTTCTAAACTATGTGCTACAAAGGAAAACAACAAAAAACACCCCTAAAACAAAGAACAAAAATAAAACAAACAAAAAAACCTCCAAAAACAATACCAAACCAAACCATAATTAACTTAAATACATAAACTCAACTGTCTAAAATTTAAAAATAGTCAAATACTTAAAGGTGGCCTAGTTTGACAAAACCTATGGGATACATTGTACCTTAAATGCTGCTTACAAAGGTTGATTTGCATCTGTCATAGTTGGAACAGAATTATAAACAGGGCTAACACTAGACACATATCGGTCTGTACAACGGTTCATTTATAGAACACCTTTAAAGGTCCACATACAAAACATTTTTAACAGTGTCCAAAATCATTTGAAACAAAACAAACTTTGTTGGCATATGGGCCAATCTGTGTTAAAAATGGATACAGTTCCATAAATGGACCATTTACAGATATGTGTGTTACTAGCTTAAATGGACAATCCAGAGTTTACAACCATTATAAGACATTTCTAGACAATATATCCTTATTAACATCTAAAGATACACCTTGAATACTGATTATAGTTTAGAATATGATTTTTTTATTTTTATATCAAATGTTTTTTTCTGATCGTTCCAATGTTTGTATAGTACCTTAAATTTCATTTTACTTCTTAATACAAGTGTTTTTCGTACATATAAAATTATTTTGGCAGTAAAATGCAGTTTTGGGCAACTACAAACATTAGGACAACAAGAGAAACATTGAATAGACACACACTGACATTTCAAACAAGAAAATATATTTAATAGTTCTTTAAAAAATGCTTTTAGTCAGTAATGTGTTACAATGGCTGCAAACTCAGGCCAGTCCATTTAATCACAAAACAAAAAACTGAGTTGTGAGTTAAGCCATTTTGTTTTTAGAGAGGAAAGCTAAAAAAATAAATAAAAGTGAAAAAAACCCACAAAGAAATGACAGCAATAATAAGAATAAAAAAATTGGGCACAAATGGTTTGATGATGTAAATCCCTGCAATATATAAAATAGAGTGTGGCCCATCTCACGTGACCGAGTTGTATGGTTCAGGACAACCTGACGCCCCCTGTCAGTGAGATGGACTGACCTCTGCCTGTGACAAATCAACAAAGATGATTGGCTGCCATGTTGGACTGTACACTTGTCATCATGCACGCTGCTTGCTCAGTTTCTCTGCCTGGTAATCGTGGTAACTAACAGTAATTTTTTCACTACGATATCGTGTTAGTCGTATACTTTTTCTCACTTCGTGAGTTATGGGTCCCTTAAAACCTCCTTTGTGCAGAAGTGAGTCTATCGTTTGAATACGATCCCAACCTGGAAAGAAAATGTTACAGTTGTTAATGGCATAAGCTGTGAATAGAAGAAAAAAACTAAATTGTTCTAAATGTACAAAATCAAAAACAAATCAGAAACAGTCCACAAATTTCGTATTTTTTCCCTCATGTCAATTTATTTGCCTGTTTTTTCCTAAAACTGGAAATCATATAATTTTACACTGCTATTAATAAAAGGTACAAAATAAACTACAATAAGAAATCCAAATCAGTGATGAGTTTGTTATTAAATTCCTTCTTTGTTGTGAGAGCACTTAGCTTACCTTGTTCGACTGCCACTTCTGGGAGATATGTGGCAGTTTTTTTGTGACCTTTTTCATTCACAAACTCTATCCTAATGCCATGAATGCCCACCTGAAGTGAAAGACATGTCAAGATGAGCATTCTAAGAATAACTAGGACAAGTTAAAACCTAAATTGTTGTCCTTCCACTTAAATATATTACATTACTATCAAGTGCAAAAAGTTAGCTAAAACTAATTTTAAATGAAATTTGTTGGTGCAACCAAATGCAAATCCTGATTGTAATAAATTCTTAAAACACTAAATAATTTCTTTTTTAACTGCAAATATATATTTAAAAAATACTAAATGCTATTAATAACTTTATATCTTAAAACTAAACTCAAACCCATTTTATTGTTATTGAATATTACTACTATTATTTTAATTAAACAAGGATTAATTATGCTTGTTGCTACTGCAGGGCTCGAAATTACAGCTTGTGAAATGCTTGTGCTTTTAGAAATGAACTGAAAAAAGCAATCCATTTTTAAGACCCCAACAGGTGAAATAGAACTTCATCTGCTAAATGATCTAAAAAGAATAATATCGTCATACTTTTAAAAAACCCACCAGATAATGTATCTGTATTATTATCTCTTCTGCTATTTATCTCCTGATTCTGTTATTTAAATTCCGTAAAGCTCTAAATTTATTTATTTATTCTCATTTTTAGGGTTGACCACCCTGTTATAAGAAAAGTACCGCAGACATCTGCACATACATATGAAATATAGAAGGAAATATTTTATTTAATGACGCACTCAACACATTTTATTTACAGTTACATGGCATCAGACATGATTAATGACCACACAGGTACTGAGAAAGGAAACCCACTGTCGCTGCTTCATGGGCTACTCTTTTCATTTAACAGTAAGGGATTTTTTATATGCACCATCCCACTGATAGGATAGTACATACCACAGTCTTTGTTACACCAGTTGTGGAGCACTGGCTGGAATGAGAAATAGCCCAATGGGTCCACTAACTTGAGACCAATCATAATATTTATACATACTAACCAAACGACTTCAAATAACTATTACAGAATACTTCTCCAATTCTAAATGCTTGACAAATGAATTTACTTAAATTCCACTTCAGTGTATGACATTCTGTATTTAATAAAATTATAATTTTTAATCTACTGGGATGATGCCTGTATTTTGGATATTTTATTCTTAAATCCCTATAAAATGAAATTCATCTTCCACTATGTCATCACAATAGTGACACTGTTTGGGCAAGTCATGTCTGTATCTATTTCTATGAGTGTTAATAATTGTATAGCCTAATCTAAATCTTGTGAGTGCATTTCTAAAATGATGTATATTCCAATTGTCATGGAGCTTCTAATGCCATTACCAACTGCTCTTACCACTCCGTTCCCCTGGCAACAGAATCATAAACCGCAATGGGTGTAACAGTATTTCTTCAAATATCCCAACCTATACATATAGACCCCCTTGTATCAGTGTCACAGTGTTTGACCGTTTCATATTTGTTTTGTGAACAACACCATGTTTTCTTGTATACATAAAACTGTCACACATCTCCAGTACCATTACAACCTTCGGCACATAAAACTGGCTTCGACGATGTCCGGGCCTGGGGTAGACTTTATCACGGCTTTTGTGACTATTTTCTTTTGTTTTGTGTTTGTTTGCGACAAGGATATACACAGCGTGGTATAGTAAGATGCTTTTAGTTCTTGTGTTTGACTGGTATTTGTTGACAATAGTGTTATTCCAAGCTTGTTTTAGTATGGTGCAGCACCATGCCTCAATAGTCTAGCAGCATCTTGCCTTAAAGGGGACCGGACACCAAACCATATACAGGGCGTAAATGAATTTGTTTGCTGCCATAAACCACAACATGCAACTACAGCGCTCCCCTTATTGACCAAGTCAAGTGTGCCAGTCTTGTTTAGGTGGGTTTTTTTCGCCGATCTCCGATGTTTGCCGGAAACTGTTGACAATTGATGAGCTAGACCCATGATGACATCGATATGAGGAAAACTGAAGAAACTACTAAGCAGCATGGATGAACTTAGCGATTCGAGTGATGAAGAATTGTGTCCAGCTTGTGCTAATGACATCAAACTGTATCAGTCTGAACCATGTATTAGAGACTTTGTCCCTAATCCTGGTAATGTTGTCTTAGATGAAAATTCAGATGAATCAACTGCTGATGAAGACGAGGAAGTCACATGGTCATAGACTAACATACAAGCATTTTTTTTAACATAATTTTTAACGACATTTTTAATGAAAACTGAAGCAAATGGACCTAATTAGAAGAAAAGCACACAAAATGTAATAATATTTCATCATAAATCTTGTTCAGCAAAGATAAAAGACCAATAAGACACGTCAGCAGACATTCCATAGGCTGATTTCACAAATTTGCAAAAAGCGTCGCCTTCTCACCAAAGCAAGATGTAATAATTTATAAAAAACCTAAAATTAGAACAATTTTCTTTGTTCTCTTAACTAAGTTTTAATGTGTTTGATTAAACCGTGTATTTTTAATTATTAAGAAAATGTGTTACATACTGTCCATAGCCGTGTACAGAAACACAGAAATGTTGGAAAATATTATACTGTTGCCAAATACTGACAACTACTTTACAATTAATATATCTTATCGACAATATTATTATGTAGTCTTTGCATTTATTAATATAAAATACAGCAAGCTTGTAGCAACTGGAGATGGGCGGGCCTAGAGGCTTGTTTTCCATCACACACTCTAGGATGAAAATGTATGTTTTATATTTCCACTGATCTGCATAAATAAAGATGATATAAAGATAAAAATATACTTTCTATCCCTCACTAGAGACTGTATTCCCCGTCACCATTCCCCCACACACTTCAGATATCATTCCTACAGGCCTGTACAAATGTAGATAATATGTAGAGGGTGAGGTTAAGAACCAGTTCCTTTTATCTTTAGGATTTTGTAATCATGATTTCAAACCAACTGTTAAAGGTAATTTGCTCCACATACTAACACAAAACACACGTGTTATATATTGGAATAGAATTTTTTTTTTTTTTACAATATATCCAGTGTTATTTTCTTTAATCATTCATGGAGGAAGAAGGAAGTCCTGATGAAAATATATTATAAAATAATATATGCTTATTCCATGTTGTTAATTTTGCTTTAAATTGCTAGATGCCAAAAGTGATTAATAATATTATTTTATGGTAACAGTCAAAAATTAGACGACCAATTGTTTCAGCCAAAGGTACCAGGTTTTCTGCCAGAAAATAATTTGAGGGTACGTAATAAAACAGTCCCGTAGGAACCAGGGGAGGTGCCCCCCCCCCCCACACTTAATTTTGCCATTTACCTAAAATATGATGTAGAATTTATACCCGGTCCGTCAGTGCCTCCCTCCCCCCTCACTTCCAAAGTAGTTCCTACAGGCCTGTAAAAATTAAATACATTCAAAGGAGGAGTTTATTGGGTGGTTATAGGTTTGAAATGGGGTTTTTTTTATTGAAAATTTTATTTAATGCACTTTTACAAATTTTAAACAGCAATTATCTTACTATAATCTATCGAAAGAATTAAACATTATATGTATGTATGTATGTATGTATGTTAATTTCTGATATTTTTTAGTACATACATGTAAGTTTACCCTCCGCACCCTCTAGCAAAAACCCAAGGTAGGTATTAAAACAATTATTTGGTGTAGAGTATTTTTAATATGACATACAGAAAGCATTGAAAAATACAATTTTATTATGCTTTAATAATCGGCATTAGCTTTAAAACTAATTAACCATCATTCCGTCTGGCCTGAGTACACATGTTATTCCTGCCAAAATGTTAGCATTTTAATATTAATGACAATATACTGAACTGACGATAAACATTGTTAACTAGCGTAATAATTCACGTTTTGAAGGTGTTTTGTTATGAGGTTAACAAACCAACTAGATCAAGAGACGTTAGTATGGAGTCAATATGGGCTGTCGGTGATATTTAATTTGGTAATTATAGGTAAATAAATGTGAAGTTTAAATATTTGTATATGAACAAAATGCAATACCTTTATTTAATGTATATCTTAAATACATACTTGTTTTAATTTTCACGTTATAAATGTACCATAACCTGCTGTATTTAGTTGGCGTAATGCCTGTTAGACGACAATAATGCGTCCATGTTTTAAAACAACGTTAGTTTTTTTGGAAATCGAAACCATGATGTTGACCATTTCTTGGGATGCATTGCTGTTACTGTTGCAGTTGAACACTGCTTTGTTAACCATCATATAATTACGTCGACAGTATATAATAACACTAATTAACTTGTAAATTAAATTTGCGATAAATGTGGAGTCAAAATAGCAAAAGAAAAATAAGAAGGCTAAAAGGTACAACCAAAGAATCAACACGTGTACCGATATTGTTTGGTAACTCTCATCTCTTTCGTTCAGATCTATGCATAATCCTGCCCACTTCTGTTTTTACCCCAAACCTAAAACTGGTGCCTCGCAGTAAGTAATGTAGTCTTTAGATGCTTTACACACTACTTTTGGTGTCCAGTGTCCTTTAATCAGCACCATATAAAACACACAAAAAAACGAAGATGGTGAAAATGCCCCAAAAGTGTTTGGTCTACCATGCCTTTCCTAATTTCTAAGGAAATCACTAGACAATGTAATGTTATAATTGTGTCTTTTTTCAAATCCCAATGTGCAATCAAAATGGAAACCATCATAAGATAACCTCCATAATGTTTTATCATAAGTTATATTGATCTTTTGGTTATATAGGTAGTTGGGGTATCCATGTGATTTTAAACTGAGCTAAAACCCTTTGGCCATATTTGCATACATGTAACTACCCATAGTGTAAGTTGTTTGCAATTTATTTCAGTTGTTAGATCTTTAAGAATCTAGGGTTTGATAGATATTCCCCACCCCCCCCCCACCCCCCGTGTATGACTGATTTCTGTCGGAATTAGATAGACGTGTATCTAAATAACTTAGTATAATCAAATTATACTTGAGTGTAATGTGGTTTTATAATGATGTCATAAATAAATAATTAAGATATAATTAGTGTTGGTGTAGTTATTTTAGTGAATACTTTTATCATTAACTAAGCAATCAGGCTATGTCTTATGGAATTAAACCTTCTTGCAGCATGGCCAGCTAGACATCATCATGTCACACTCCTAAACAGAGACGTAACTATTCAGTTGGTCCCGTTACAGGAGAGTTTAAATTGGGACCTCGGTCTGGGATTTTCTTATTTCATTTAATTGGGTGCTCGAGCTATTTAATATTTAATTTCTGTATAGACAGAACTATTTGCAAATTTGTTGAGGTTTTTTTATGTCTGTTATATCCACTAAAAAAAACCTGACATCATGGAGCAAAACTTGTTGAACAACTTTAATATACTGCTTATTAAAAAAGCAAAAAGGGCAGAGCTAATTGATTTAACTAATTATATGTTTCGATCATCAGTCAAATAAAGTAGGTGATAAAGTCTTAATGTATTTACCCCTACCTAAATCATCCATGCAAAATACGTACTTTGGCCCATTTTTGATGCATGTCAGGTTAGTGATACTGGTTATGTTGTCAACACACCAGGTCGACGTATGGCTATGAGATATTGCCATATCAACCTGGTAAAATCCTACCGTGAATGTCTTGCGACTCAACCGACCATGGCAGTGGATGTGGAACCAACTGAACCAGGTAATGACTCCAATAGCGAAGTGTTGGCAAATCTAAACGATGTGCTATGCTATTTTAAAGGTACATGTAAAGATGAACTTACAGATACAATCAAAAGGTTTCCGGATCTGTTCCCAGATGCATCTAGGGTGACAGACATCATGATTCAGGATATCTATAATGCAGCACCCGACTACAAAAAACCTTTCAAGCTAGCAGTGGATGTCAGTGACGTCACATGTAGTGGTGTCCTATTTCAAGAGGACGCCCAAGGTCTGGACACCCTGTGAGTTTCTTTTCAAAGAAATTTAATAAACACCAATTAAATAATTTTACTGTGGAGAAGGAAGCCCTTGGACTTGTCACCGCATTAAAACAGTAACTGTATACCCTGACCACAACCCGCTTACATTCATCAATCGCATGAGGAGCACAATTCAACGTGTCCTGAGACTGAGCCTGATGCTACAGGAGTACTCCCTCTCCATTCAGCACATCGCAGGATCTTGCAATATACCGTGTCAAGGATATGATTCTTTTGATATCGGAATTTACATAGGTTGTGTTATTCTGGACTATGGTGTGAACTATGGTGTGATAATTACACATGGAAACGCCAAGCCAAAGAAAAGAACATTGAAGTACTTTTTAATATAAAATTACTGTATGCCTGTTAGAAAATGTTCATGCTGAATGCATGCCAAATTTTCAAAAGCTGTGAGGGGACATGTCACGGTGTTGGACTTTTTCATATTTGTTTTGTGTACAACACCGTGTTGTCTTGTATACGTAAAACTGTCACACATGTCTGGTAGAATTATGACCTTCGGCACAAAAAACTGGCTTTGACGATGTCTGCGCCTGAAGCAGACTTTATCGCAGCTTTTGTGACTATTTTCTTTTACCATAAAATACTGATATAATAATTGGAGGTTTTCTTGGTTAATTGGTTCTTTCTTTCCATGGCCTGTACCTATGGTTCCTGATTGGCAGGTGTATATTTAGACGGTCACCAGACACTGTCTAGATGCACTAAAAAGACGTGCCTCTTTTATTAAGATCACAGAGTATTGTGTGATAACCTCAAATTATAATGGACTTTACCATCCGTCCCCCTTTATTACTGTAAGTAATTCTGTAAAACCTTTGATTAAGTAGACTTTTCTATCTAAAATCACAAAACTGACTAATTACTTAGTCCCAAAGAAAAGAGAATTATCACTTGGGTATCATAGGTGGTCGTTTTTGCTTAAACATATTCTACCAATAGGCCTAAAAAAAAAATCTTTATGCATTATTTCATTATAGTGATGCAAATTGAAATATATTTAGTTAAGAAATGTTTTATTTAACAACGCACTCAACACATTTTTTTTACGGTTATTTGAGAGGAAACCCGCTGTTGCCACTTCATGAGCTACTCTTATGGAGCACTCACTCGGGGTTTGGAGTTGGTATCTGGATTAAAAATTCCATACCTCGACTGGGATCAGAACCCAGTACCTACCAGCCTGTAGACCGATGGCCTAACCACAATGCCACCGAGGACCGTATTATACTATCAAGTCATTTATGTTGTTTTACAAGTTAGTTTGATGAAAGTGAAGCACCTTGTCGTAAATCAGAGTGTTTGTTTACACTGTGCATAATAGAGAAGTCTGACAGAGCTGATGCCACTTCGCCCCAAACTATACCACCGGACGTGACAAAAACAAAACAAAATGGCTGCCCCCAGTTAGCAGGAATAAACATGGTTTTTTATATTAATTTTAAAATTACGCATTTTTCATTTGTTAAAGTGTCAGTATGTGTTGGTGGTCCAGGTATGTATCTTTTCAATACATAAGGCTCTTGTTTGAATTTACTCTACCTTTAATAATAATAACAGCTGGCCATAGTCTATGTCCTATTTCAAGCCCTGTTATTCGATGCAACTAATGACTGTAATTATGTCAGGTCACAGGGCTTAATATGCACATTCAGAGCAAGCTGCTGTAGGGCACGCCTGTCATGGAACTCAACATATTTTATTTATGGTTATATGGCATCAGAACACCTGTCACGGGTGCAAGTAATTAGCGAGTTCATGATTTCAAATATCACCTCCCAGTCCATGCAGTCGCCTGCTTCTTCGAAGTGGGTTAGGATGGAGACAGAGCAGTGTAGTTTGTGGAACTCTTCCTTTAGAATCGGACTGAACCGACTGTCCTTGACAGCACTGGAAAACAAAATTCATGACGTTAACCCATCTTTCTTGATAGCATTGGATTTTATTTGTTTTGGTCAATTTTGCTAATTTTGATCAATCAATCAGCAGTGAAATTAACTCAGGGATTTATCCAGGATTTTTCGCCATGGTCCCATGGGTTATGGGATTGGGAAAATTAGCGCGATTTTAGTCATAATTGGGAAGGGTTTTTTTTCTTTCAGACTACTGAATTTATGTATTTGTACTATTATATAAAATTCATAATTATATTAGTTTGTTTTTAACATTTATTTCTAGATAAACAAAATATTATAACAGAATTTACCTGTTGTCATTGGGCATTTCTCTGTTAATTATTGAAGACAAACATTCTTTGATTCAACTTCCATAGCATCTGTTACAAATTATGCTTATTACTGATATTTAAGAAATGAAAGTGAATTTTTTAGAGTTTCATGCTAGTATGAAACGCAAAATCGCTTTACACACTGTATAAATGGCGTAGCGCGTTAAGGAGATGAAAAGTGATGTCATTGGCATATTGACGTCATTCAAATTCAAAATTACCTGTATTATTTCAATGCTTCGCCACATTAAAATAAAAACCGGTCTACTAACCTTAACCCCTGTCTAATTTCTATAACAAGCGGACAACATTGTTTACAGGTTGGTAATTGTACACGAAAGAGTATGTGTCAAATGTGACAAAGCTGCGCTTATGTCTCTCTTTTGATTTGTTGATCATTATGATTCTCTGCTATAACTTCTAATAGAAACTCTTTTTTTGTGTGTGTGGCCTGTAATATACATTTTGTGTCTCATTTCAAAACCCTTGTCGTTTAAAGCCTGAATTGTCACCTTCACTCACAGGGCAGACGAAATTGGGATAAAAATAGAAACGATGGAATCCTCGGGGATTCCCTTGGTTACCGAAAAAGTGCAGTTTTGATGTTCATGGAAGTATGAACGTTGGTTTTTTAGATCACGTGGTAGCCTTTTAACCAATCACAACGCCTATTACAAAACAGTAATTATGAAATGGAATTATAAGCTGATGAAACTCATCTGCAATCTGAGCTACATTCCATTTTCATAGTTTAGAACATGTAGATCTAGCACACAGCAGTTTCAAGTTTTTACTTATTAAGTTTTATATAATCGTTTGCTAAATCCTGACATAGACCTATACATAGTGGGGTGGATACACATATGTTAGTCGGTTTACAAATCAATTTTTTCTTGGCTTCTTGGATTGCCATATTTCCAAAATATTGTCCCAGTCTTGATCATGTAAA
>JAECMU010082898.1:1035-14503 GCA_016106625.1 Dracogyra subfuscus
CCCTTTTTTTTTTGGGGGGGGGGAGAGGCGGTGTTCCTTTTTGTTTTAACATCATGCCAAACTGGAATTCACAAATACTAGTAGATTGAAGGATTTGGATGTTGCTGGGGTTGAAGGGGGTGGTGATTTCTATAAGCCCATCTATAATGGGTCCTATTATGGTATGGCATTGTCTGTCTGTCTGTTTGTCTGTCTGTCAGTCTGTCCATTCGTCCATCTATCTGTTAACTGCACATAACCGTAAGTCCTTGTCTCTTGGTTCTCCAACAAACTCCTGACAGTGAGAATTGTTTTTTAATATAGGGAAAAAACCATTTTAATTTGTAATGAGACCACATTGCATGACATATACTAATATAGCACTTCTCTTCATCAAACAAGCATGTATATATCACATGCTTAATTTGTGGTGCCTTGTACCAAGATAAATAAGACATGTATCCGTCTAGACCCTACCCTGTTACTCTATTGCTTCTTCAACTTCACTGCACCACTGATAATAATCACTAGGAGTTACTTCCCTTGCTGACCTTGTTTCCACCGTATGTGGCAGTCAAGGTAAACAAAAGTGACAACAGGGAAAGTGCCTCTTCTCCTCTTGCTTTCACTGGTTCTAATAACCAGAGGTGGGATAGTTGACCATTACACCTGTACACACAGTGAATTGTGGCAGTTTCATTAATCCAACCATGGGCACAGTGGCTTGTTAGGCTGGCTGTTGTGCTGGGTAAAATGATACCAACTCCAAGCTGGCACATGCAGTAATCATTGCTGAACTGCCATGCTCTGTCATGCAGACCAAGTCCAAGAAGAGGGTTTTTGTCTACCCGGAGCTTCCATGGGTGGTGAGGAACCCCTTGCCGAGATACACTGGAGACCGGTCTAGTGAGTGAGTAATGTTACAAATGTGTCTGGTTTACGTTTAGACTGCCATGTTGTTTACGCGACCACCCTGCCTGATCTGTGTTAGAGAATGTAAAGAGTGAGAGAATAAAAAATACCTACATCATACAGTCATTATATTGATCCATTTCATGTCCGGCTAATTTTCATGTTGCAGTCTGGCTTAATTGGGCGTGAAATTGGATTGAAGCTGGCACGCAATCTGACATGCAGGTCTTACTGCGGCATGGATCCATAACACCGCTCATACAACTGAACTTAATAATAATGCATTTTATTTCAGCTCAG
Source organism: Dracogyra subfuscus (assembly GCA_016106625.1). NCBI lineage: Eukaryota > Metazoa > Mollusca > Gastropoda > Neomphalida > Peltospiridae > Dracogyra > Dracogyra subfuscus. The sequence continues at coordinate 2,227 of JAECMU010082898.1, forward strand.
TGATCCATAGAACATACATAATTATACATCACATACAAAACTGATTACATAGCTTGTGCCAGAGATTTACACATGTGGATTTGATTTAATATCAGATTTACAGGTTGTTTTCTCAGGCATCATGCTGACTGGTTGTACAGAAATGTAAGCCATTATATTGTGTTTTAATTGATATCTCATATGGATACTCACTTGTTGTGAGCAGTGAACCATAAATATTTGTGCCTGGATACCGCTTTTCATTGTTTGCTATTGGGTTACTAGTATATCACGAATGGCTATACAATCTGCCACTGTCATTGATGTATTTGGTGGGTTAGTTTGTCCAGTAGGTTATACCGTTTCTCGAGCCATTTTTATTGAAGACCAGTTATCTTTATAATTGCTAGGTTTATCGAAGCTGTGATTTATAATACTGTGTCAAGTACCCATTCATTGTGATACTAGTTTTCTAACAAATTCTCACCTTTAGCTGACTGGACATACACATATATATTAGTTTGTATTGTTCTATACAAGTTTCTGTGCATAAATTGACTCGTTTCCTCACTACATGGTGTGGAAAATTAAACCTGTTTTATTGATACACTTTCTCAACAAATTAAGATTTTCCTATCAGATATATGTGTGATCAACTGGGTGACCGGACAGGTTTCTTGATTGACTCGTTTTCAAATTAATTCTGTTTTATTCGGAAATTGCACCACAACAAATTTTCATGGTTAGCTGAGAAGTTATATTCAAATATTCAACATAATATTAATAAACAAAGATTGGCACAATGCATAATTTTTCTCCACCTTTACAAGGTAAAATTGATTGATTGATTTAATGTTTGTTTAACGACACCCCAGCACAAAAGTACATATTGGCTTTTGGTTGTCACAAATGGTTTACAAGGTAAAAAGTCCCAATATACCTATAACTCCTCTAACAGCAGCAGCAGCTTGGTGACTGCATCAACTTTTGCATTAAAGTTTAAAGTTAAAAGTTTCACATCTAGATCAGATTGTCACAAACTGTAAGTCCTAGGTCAATGAAACTTGGTTTGTAGTTGCACAGGGCTTCTAGAATGTTTTTTATAGAATCCACTAGCCATCAAATCAGTGATTAAAACAATTCACTAGCCCTTCATTACTTTATGTTAATATAATTTTATAAAACAAGAGTAATAATTGGATATGTCACCTAAAGAGGGAGATAGAGCTTAAAAACACTAACATTGGGGGTTAGGGTAGAGGCACTACATGTATATTCATATTTACAAAATAGACTCAACTGCAGTATTGTACTAAAAAAAAAAGAGAAAAAAGTATTGTACTAAAAAAATTCGCTAGCTCTCTGGAATGGCAATAGTAGTTATTTACTAGCCCAACATTGAATATCACTAGCCATGGGAGTGGGGCAACCATAATCTAGATGCCCTGAATTGTACCTATGTATGTACATCCTATGGCCTGATATATATATGGAAAGAGAGATTATTACACCAGCTTGTGTGTCATACTGATTTTACGAAACTGGTGTCAGTATTCTTGTATTGCCCGACACAAGTCGACACAAGTTTCATAAAATTAGTACGATTCACACTTGAGTATAATAATTTCTTTATTATCCATACAGGTAATATATATTTTTTTAAACAGCAAAGATCATATCAAAAGTTTCAGATGTAGCTAGAAAGATGCAACAAAATGATGACATTTTGGTAAGCATTACACAATGCTAAGACTGGGAAGCTGCGTTACATTATGATGTCACTTCACAAAATTACATCATTCGTTGTGCACGTGAAATTGTTATGACACGTGTGTCATACTGGTTATATTTCCCTGTATATTTTGATGTGGATAATAAATGAGGTTTTTTCCAGAGTGTAAAATTGTATTATGGGAGCCACTGGCGAGCATACAACATTATTTTCATTCCTAATTTATGATCTTGACAATTCCGAAACACACAATAGTAGCAATTTTTTAATTATATAATCTCAATCTTAATATGTACAAGGTTTTTTTGTAAACGGTCTTTTAGTCGCCAAATGAAACAAATGGTCCTATATGCGACCAATTTGATGCAACCAAATTGGTCGCAATGTACCGGGTAGAGGGCTGTCTTTGTAGTTCTTCAGTGACACCAACTGTCCCCCTTTTCCCCATAAGTTTAGTTTTGAGTACTGATTTAGCATTGTTAACTAAGTCTGTTTTTCGTCTCTCTTTGTAGTTCTTCCAGCACACCAACTGTTCCCTACACAGCATCTGACCTAGCGTATTCTGATGTAAACAAACAGGCTGGAGACATCACCACCACCGATCTAGTCTGCTTTGACAGGGAAAAAGAGAAAAATAAACTCCGAGAATTTGACGCATCAAACCGACAACATTCTGGCAAGAACAACTCTAGACGATCCGTTTCTTTAGAAAAAGGTATGCTATGTTCTGGAGTTTCTCATTATACCATTATACATACATAGTGTTGGTATAAAGTGCTCCTAGTTAGTGGGAATTACGGAGTGCTAGACTCTTACACTGAGGGTCACTGATTCAAATCCCCTCAGTGGAGGTTGATTTTAGTATTTCATATAACTGTTAGGGATAGATACTATTGCTTAAATGAAAGAGTTACACAAACAAACACACACACACACATGCACAACTCAACGTGTTTTTTAATGTTTGTTTTATTGTTTACATGTAAGATTTCAGTATTTCCTTTTTTTTGTTTCTTTTTTTGTTGTTAATTCAAATATTAAAACTCTTAAGTAGTTTTTTGTGTTTTGTTGGTGGTTTTTTTAAATATGTTTTTCCTAGTTAAGCTTAACTATCTTTTGTTATCTTTAATTCAGTATTAAATACATTCAAGACAAATATCATTGCTTTCTGAATACAGGGGTGTGAGAGCTATGCATAAATGCACTTTTTCATTCCGTTAAAAAAACCCCCAAAACAATACATCTTTTGGTTGATGGAGACTGCCGTGCTACGTGCAAGAGTTGGATCAGAAGTAGTATCGCATGATCACAAGTAGTATTCGCGTGTAGTACATTCCCTTGGTTGGATTTCGTCAGCTTTGCTGTGATTGGCCAGTTTTGTCCAATTTGGGATATGCTATTTGAAAGCCTTTGTTTGACTTGCACCATGACTGGTGTATCAAAGACACTGGTATGTGCTATCCTGTCTGTGGGATGGTGCATATAAAAGATCCCATGCTGCTAATCGGAAAGAGTAGCCCATAAAGTGGCAACAGTGGGTTTCCTCTCTCAGTATGTGTGGTCCTTAACCATATGTCTGACGCAATATAACCGTAAATAAAATGTGTTGAGTGTATTGTTAAATAAAACATTCCTTTCCTTTCCTTGTTTGACTTGAGAAGAAAGAAGGTGAACATGCAGTAAGCTTTTTTGTTCCAGCCTCTCTCACATCGCTGTGAATAAAACTCATTCAATAAGACAGTGTATTTTATTTTATATTTCAGGTGAGATTTATCATGTTCTTCTTTCTGTTATCGTTTCAGTGAATTTTGATAATGACAAAGATGAGTTACGGCCAATTAAAAACACATTCTCCACGAACAAGCAGAACCAAGGCCGACCTAATGGCTTGAGGGGAAATTTCATCAGGACTGATCAGTTGCTCAATCCTAAAAATAATGTGTCTTTTCAAAGTATGTATTTATTACAATTTTTAGGTCATGTAATTGTACTTTTTCTTTTGTGTTTTTTTGCAAAAACTTTAAAGTTGAACACAGGTTACAAAATATATAAAGAAAAAATAATTTTCATAAAATGAAAATGTGTTTGAATATGTTATTGGTCTGGTCTGACAGCAAAAATCTATTTGTACAGTTGGCTTAGACCAACATTAAAGTGTCTTTTAAATGCACGTGTTAATTATTAATTTCTTGTCCCATTGCATTAAAATGTGAGAGAGATAGATAGGGTTTAGAGACATACAGTGAGAGAGAGAGAGAGAGAGAGAGAGAGAGAGAGAGAGAGAGAGAGAGAGAGAGAGAGAGAGAGAGAGAGAGAGAGAGAGAGAGAGAGAGAGAGAGAGAGAGAGAGAGAGAGAGAGAACGAGTTAGATAAATAGTGCAAGATAGAGAGATATTGATTGAGAGATGGAGAGAAAAGGTGAGAGATTGAGAGAGATTGAGTGAGAGATATATAGAGTGACAAATAGAGATTGATTGAGAGATGGAGAGAAAAAGTGAGTGAGAGATTTAGAGAGATTGAGTTAGAGATATATAGAGTGAGAAATAGAGAGAGATTGATTGAGAGTTGGAGAGAGTGTGTGTGATGTGTGTGTGATAGTTGTTTTGTTTCGAGCTGGTCACTGAATAAAGTTTCACGTTTTCGTTGTAGGTCTTGGAAGGGAGCCAGAAGACCTTATAGCAATGGGAACTATATGGAGTCCAAACGTCCAGCAGCGAAGTTCCACCACCACCACCACCGCTAGCACCAAGTCACTGGCACTACCACCCTCATACAACACACTGGCAGCCCAGCCCATCCGCAAAGGTCCCAATGGTCTAACCGCACGCCCACTGCTGGGCGGCCAAAACCAATCTACGTCAAAGAAAGAAGGTACACTCACATCTCCTCATGTGGACACTTCTGTTACTTCAATATAACTAGTAGTATAGATACCAAAATTTGACCAGTACCTAACTTTTAATAATGCACATTTAATACTACCAGTCCTGCCATTGGTAATAACATGTGACAGTATTTGTTGTAAAAAGGTTTGTAATAAAGGTATGCAATTTTATTACATCAGATACCACTCTTGTCAAGAAGCCATGTGCTTATGTAGGGACCTGTAAAATTAAGAACTTATATTTTATACAAAACTATGGATATTGTAAAAACATCTGATTATATCGAAAATGAGCCATGAAAGGTTTAACTTTCTTAAGTAATACTTATGGGGGAGGGGTTGTGGTGAAATACAGTTAAAAGTTGTCATAATTTGATTAATATATTGCATATAGTATTTTTAGCTACATACATTAGCATTGTTGTCTATGAGATTATGGATATTTGGTCTAGTCCAGTCTTAATATCTTTTTGATACCAACCAAGGCCTTCAGCCTATAATCACCTCATAGGCTCCAGGTGAATGATCTGCATGCCATAGAAAAAACATTGGAGTAAAGCTTGCACATATTAACAAAAAGGGGCAGGATCTAGCCCCTCCGTTACAGCTAGTGCATCAGAACTAGTTTATCAAAGGCTGTGGTATGTACTTTCCTGTTTGTGGGATGGTGCATATAAAAGTCCCCTTACTACTAATGGAACAAATTTAGCGGGTTTCCTCTCTAAGACCATATGTCAAAATTACCAAATTTTATACATCCAATAGCCAATGATTAATAAATTGATGTCTCTTAACAAAAATATGTTTTGAATGGCACTGAGGCAGTATTCAGATATTCAAACTCTGGGGTTCAGCTAAATTTAAAGCAGCTTCTTTTCAACAACCATTGGTAGCTGCACTATTACCATATATTTAGGTGAACAATAAAAAACACTGCTGAAATAAAATTAAAGTGTGCTTGGGTATGCAAGCAGAATCGTGCACCTCAAGTATGAAGGACTGAAAATTGCTTCAGTTAATGCCCATGTATTTGTAAATATTTTGATCAAGTGGGTCTGAAATAGTTGTAAGAATGTGGTGAAGGGATAAACTCACTCTACTTAAATAAATTATTAAAGGGTTTTTTCAAATAGCAAGGCATCCTCCAAGACAGATGTCCTGCAGAGTTATGCCCCTTCATCTTGTGGAATGTATTTTAGAAAGTCATTATGGGTTTGTTCAACAAATTTCAGACAAGAAACTAGTGATTAGCACAGAAACAAAGACAAACTGCCATTACTGTTATATTTTTAACAGTAATTATGTATGTGATTACACAGGTAAATCAGGTATCTTTAACAGTGATTGGTGATTTGTTCGGTGTCTGTTATATCTGAACGGGAAATAAAAAATGTGTGATAAAATTAATGTGGATAAATATAATATGACAGTTCAGTTTAATCATGATTACTTGATACACTGATAAACATTTTTGTTGTATATTCTCCCATTTTAGCAACACAAAATACACTTAATTTAGGTCTCTATATTTTCAGACCAAAAGTGTTATATTCTTTGCTCTTACAGTTTTTGTTTTTTTACCCCATAGTAAAACACTTCATCTGTTATCCTCTTTTTTAAGCGTGTAATTTTTTTTCTCATATATTTGCTTTTTAAATTTCAGTTGAACCAAGATACAGTGATCCTTTGACAGGAGCTCCGACTTCCTTTCAGCAAAGACTAATAGAGTTATCTTCTCTTGAATCGGAGACAATTAGATGGGAACGAACTAAGAAAATTAAGAAAAAGTCAAAGGCAGATCGTGATTCATGATGCATATGTTTTTTTAAAAATAAGAATTTCCATTGTGTCACGTTAGTGCGAACCTGGCAGCAATGAACATGCAATATCAGCCTTATATAAGATGTCACCAGTCTTGCTATTGCACATGATAATATGTTCATGGAAGGAAAAGAAGAAAAAAACAAAACCCTGAAAAGATGTTATCAATACAGTATGTTTGTTGCAGTATAGATTAATTTTTGTTTCTAATGGAAAAAAAAAAAATCCAGTGATTAAGATATTTTTGTTTGTTGACATTACTGAAGTATTATTGAAAACTCTAGTGATATTTCCATTCCATGCTTGGCAGCTTACGTTAGGGAGTATGACACTTGAGAATGTAGTAAAATAGTGGCTTGAGCATCAAGAATCCACAACAGTAACAAAACCACAGGAATGGAATGTCTCTTGGAATGGTTTTGATAAGGTGCAGGAACTCGCCAACAAAAAGAGTGGAGCTGCCTCTGTTGGTATTTTGTTGATGTTATTGGCACAGTTCCGCCACAGAGGGATGGAACAGCTGAACTCTTAATTGCTGGTGTGCCAAATCTCACTTCAGTGTGACACCTCTATTAGCTGGCCCAGAGCTTATGAAACTTACATCTTAGACTAGATGCTTTAATAAAATCTCACCCATAAGAAACATCTGCTGGCATTTCTTAAAGTCTGGAATGTGGACTGTACTTTTTTTTAATATAAGCATGATCCCACAGATGAAGCAGACGTCAAGATTTGTGTGGCTGTTGTACAGAATCTCCGTGCAGATGTGCAAGAGTGTACCATAACAGGAATACAATGACTGTACTGACAAAAGAATAAAATTACTGTACTGAAGGAATAGAATGACTACTGAAGAAGGAATAGAATGACTACTGAAGAAGGAATAGAATGACTACTGAAGAAGGAATAGACTTGATGTTCCGTAGAAGCACTCGATACAATAAGAATACTGAACACCTTATTGAAATTTTTAATTCTGTTTGACTGGAATGTTTTTTATATGTGCACAAAAAACAAAAAACTCAAGAAAACCCCTGGTTAGGCATTGTTAAGTTGCTGCTATATCATCTTTACCTCAATGAGGTCAGACTTCAAGTATTATTTTCCTGTTATCTGTGATATTTCATTCTGTCATTCATTTGCTGCATATTCACTCTTTGTCCACAAGCATCGGAAATCATTATGTGACATTCATGCTGAGACTGAAGCTAGCACTGTGACTACATGAGATGGATGAAGACTCTTATTGGACCAGTTATTCTGAAGATTAATAACTGTATTGTGCTAACATTTGTCAGGACATAAGATACCTCAGTTTTTAGAAGAACAAAAATCACATCTTCAGGCGCTACATGTTGAACTGAAATGACAGTATTTCTTCTCTGTATTTTTCTTCAACTGTTTAACACGGCGCTATATACACATTCAGCAATTTAAGCCAAAATATTGTTATGATGTATTAAAATTTGTGTTTTATTTATTGGATCTCTTTTATTTATTATTTTTCTTTTTTTAAAGATAATTCAAGTGAATTGATGTTGAAAACTGATTGAATCGTAGTGAATTGTAGTTTCATTTATTATCATTTATTATAGACAAAATTTAACTTTTAATACATTTTTAATCATAAACTATTGCATTTTGGTCTTGTATTCAATTAATGTTGAAATGCACTGGGTGTGTAACTAAGCTATCTGCACACTGTACAAGACCGAATTCTACAAATTATTGCCAATGAGGAACTCTGCTTCCGCTGAATGGACTATTCTTACCAGTAAATTGAAAGAGGTATTTTATTTACACATGCCCATAGATGGGACAGCACATACCACAAAGACAACCATCATGGTCAAGGCTGTATCTCTAAATAAAGAGGAAAGGAATATTTAATGATCCCTCAGCACATTTTAAAACTAGGGCTGGTTTTGGTCAAGAGAAAGAGAAACTGGAAACCTACTGCTTCCACATTGATTAAATAAAGTAGCAACTGTAAAGAATCTTTTATATGCACTTTCCCATAGATAGAAAAGTAAATGCCACAACCCTTTAAATATACCAGTTGTGGGTCAGTGGTGGGGATGGGGGGGGATAACTCAGTGGTAAAGCGCCAACTTGATGTTCAGTCTGTCTAGGATTGTTCTCTGTGTTTGTGCGACCATTTGACTATTTCTCGTTCGAGCCAGTCCACCATGACTGGTATCAAAGGCTGTGGTATGTGCTATCCTGTGAGGGATGGTGCATATAAAAGATTCCTTACCACCAAACGAAAAATGTAGCAGGTTTTCTCTCTAAGGACTAAATGTCAGAATTACCAAATGTTTGAGTTCCATTAGCCATAAATCAATATGCTCTAAGTAGTGCAGATTGGAAGGAACATTTTGATAGTCAACATTTACAACTTCCAGTACCAAAGCATGTTCAGGAGGGGAAGAAAACGCAGTTGCTCGCTAGACTGGGTTTCATGCCTAACATTAGATGAAGGTGATATGACAATAGACAGTGGTCAAATGTTTTGTGGGTGCTCTGCCTTATGAAACATACCACTGGACTACACCCAGTGTATCTACCAGTCTGCTGACTTGAACACAACACCGTCATGAACTAAGGTCAAGCTCTAGATGTTCATTTTTTTTCAGGTTACAAATAGTTTTATATTTAAGTTCTTTAAGCAATTTTAACAAAAAAATCAAACCAAAACAAAACAACCCACTTAAATAATATGTTTTTAAAATACAAAGTTTGCATTGATTTAAAATGCAAATCCTCTTTATAAAAGATAATTGCTTATGAGCAAAATTAAAACCGAGATTACTAAGGTTACTAAGGTATGAATACTACATAGCAGTAATAACTGAATTGTCTCCCTTTTATAAGTTGCACCCAAAATCTCACAATTTCAACACACAAACACGAGCAATCTACCCTCTCTCTCTCTCTCTCTCTCTCTCTCTCTCTCTCTCTCTCTCTCTCTCTCTCTCTCTCTCTCTCTCTGTGTGTGTCTGTCTCTCTCTGTCTTTAGAAAACAAACCAACCTAATTTGTATTTTTTTACAGTGGTCAAAAGATGTCGAGGAATATTTGTTGACATCTCAGTATATGTTAAATTGTTATTTAGTTATTTTGACCCTTGTTCAAGATAGGAAGCATTTGCTACCACCATGATTTTGTACCACAACATACCATGGCCTGTGATGTACCAGTTGTGGGGCACTGGTTTGGATTGGGAAAAATCCTGAGGTGATCAATCCTACATTTCATTTCAACTTTATTTTTTAGTACAAGAGCATTAGGGTTTGGGATGGGGAAAAAATCATGAATTTTTTGGGTGGGGAATTTTTTTTTGAAAGCTTTTTGAATCCTTTTTGGGCATTTTGCATAATTAACCTAATTTGCATATTAATGAGCAAATGACCCAAAAGTCAGAAAATGCACCAAACAGCTCACAGTATCATCAACCATTACCTTGAATTGAGTAAAAACACTTGAGTTTAATAATATTTTATTGAAATGTTTTGTATTTATGGGCCTATTTACAGATCAATCAGAACATTGCAAATACCTCCTAATTTGCATGCAAAATGGCCAAAATCAGACAAATTATATACTATTGCTATTGAAGCATATGTTTTTTTTCAGGGAAATGTGTGACAGTTTTCCTCTGAGCTTTTGCACCGCAATGTGTGCAGGAATGTAAATATTCAAGAATATGATATGATTAACATAATTGTGCCATTCAAAAATAAATAATTTAAAGAAAAATGAGAGATGATGATCCATGTCATAAAATAAAATAACTGAACTTGATCATCAAATTCTTAGATATCTTTTATGAAAACTTAGATATGACTGATTAAAATTAAATCCTGATAGTGATTGCGGATCTTTATTTACTGTCATCATAATTGACTTGGGTTGAATTTTCACATGTTTGGCCACAACACAATGAACACATTGCAATGCAGAAGAGTCCAGCTTTCCGACATTTGCAATTTTTTCCTGCATGTTGCCTTGCAACCGCAGCTGACAATCTTGAGCACCCTATATGGAGCAGCAGCACGATCTGTTGATATGGGAGACAACACTCCATCAATAAGCATGGAACTTGGCTGTTGCAGAAGTTGGAAGAAACAATTTTAGCGTAAAGCTATCAGACGTTATTCATTTGTGGCTTACTCTTACTCTGCATGTACCCCTGCACGTGCTGTAACCACACTGTGGTGCAGGGGTGTGACATTCTCCTTGAAAATGGCCAATACAGCACAAATCCCTTTGTTTTCTTCGAGATACAATTGAAATTTTGAGTAAAAATCGATAGCTAACTATGATATTTGCATTTTTGCACAGTTCTTTATACTGTTTTTATTTAAATCTTGAATTTTTCTATTGATGTTGATCATCACTTTATTTGTTTGCATTACGATAGTGATGACAGTAAATTAAAATTCACAATCATAATCAGGATTTAACTTTAATCAGTCATATCTGAGTTTGCTGCAATTTGTTAAGATGTTACCGACTAACGGAGACATTGTAATTACATATCAAATATATTTTTCTGCATAAAATACTAGTGGCTGTAGATTAAACGTGTTTCTGGTCGTTCTAATATTTATACTAGGTTAGATTTAATTTTATTTCCTAAAATGTAATTGTTTGGTACGTACGAAATTATTTAAAGACAAGATCCAATTTGGGCTTCTTACAAATATTAAGCTGACCAGAAACACATTGAATATACAGACACTGATATTCTAAACAAGAAAATATATTTAATTTATAAGTTTAATCGTAAAAAATATTTTATCAATTAGAAAAAGCTTACAATGCAGTAAACTTAGGAATGATCCTTTAAATTAGTTATTTTTGAATGGCACAATTATGTTAATCATATCATATTCTTGAATATTCACATTCCTGCACACATTGCAGGGCAAAAGCTCAGAGGAAAAATGTCTCACATTTCGCAGAAAAACAATTAGATGCTCCAAAAGCAATAGTCTGATTTTGGCCATTTTGCATGCAAATTATGAGGTATTTGCAAGGTTCTGATTGTTTTCTCTTACACGCGTGTACAATACACGCACGTTTAAACACCACTTACATGCGTGCGTATAAACGCCCGTTTAAACTAAATTTAAAAAAAAGTTACAACACCTGTTTATACACAGGCGCACGTTTAATTCATGAGAAGTGAACTCTGCAATATTCTGTGAAATCAACGAAACTCAAACACTAAGAAAATTACTGACAAACCCATGCATTATGCAAGGGGGTGTCCATAGTAAGTTTCAAAATGTAAAGTAAATAGAATGTCAGGCGTTGAACGTGTATACGCCTTTCCAGTGATGGGCTGATGCAAAAACATTTCCTCTCACGTCAACCTCTTCATTGGCTACATGTTGAGGTTGTCCATCTTCATCAGCTGAACCATCGTCTCCAGGCAGCGGATCAGTGCACTCCCTGGCAAGGTGATGGATGTAGACTGTAGTTACCACAATAGCTATGTTGTGCTGTAGCTGAAAAGTTACAAATATAGCATTGCTCTTATTTGATATCAAAGGAATTAATGTAATGGTAACACTCCAGTTCTGAGTTTTTAAAATGAAGAGAGTAACTTTCATGATCCCAAAGTGTGTAACAATATAATGTCACTTTACTTTTCATATAAGATACTAAATTGCATACCCCTACCACCATTTAAAAAAAAAAAAAAAAAGCACACACGCTCATTTGGAATACAGCAATTTAAAGAAATATACTTTTATATATGTATATATTTTATTGAAAAACATGACTGTGTGTTTTTATTTTCATTTTGATTAATTCGTTCTATTTTAAATGCGTTTGATAAATCTTTGATAG
>JAECMU010082900.1:0-21110 GCA_016106625.1 Dracogyra subfuscus
TGTCAACAATAAAAATAAAAAGTGGCGTATCATGACAAAAATAAGATACAGAGTTTGAAACCACAAAATGACCAAACATTATGGTACAAGATGGTAAAACGTAGGTACGAAATGGCTATGGTACGAAATGACTAGTAACCATATAAACATACATTTTCTATTAAAAACATTGTTCGAAAAGGCTGGTTACGGTTTGTATTTATGGTCCTTGAAAACATAAGGTAGTTCCTTGAAAAGTGCTTGAATTTTATGAGTCCTTGCCTGTACGAACCATGTTTCGGGTATGTCCGTATCCCATAACCGACGACAAGCGTTATCTTCGCTAAAAATAGCATGACCCAGTTAGTTGGTATTTTCTTTTGCTGTTGTTTATGACATTTGGCCATGCTACGCTCAAATATATTTTGCTACGCTCAGCTTGTCATGAATGCTACTCTCACTTGTGGCTAGGGGTTGGCAGCTCTGAGCTTTACAACCAGGTTTCTTATGTCAAGTTGAAATTAAAATTTGTTTTGTGTAACTATTCCACTAGAGTACATTGATTTATTAATCATCTGCTATTGGAGGTCAAACATTTGGTAATTTTGATATATAGTCTTAAGAAAGGAAACCCACACATTGGGCTATTGTTCCAGCCAATACAGAGTGGTATATCAAAAGCCATGGTTTGTGCTATCCTATCTGTGAAATGGTGCACATTAAGAATCTCTTGCTACTACTTGAAAAATGTAGCAGGTTTCTTCTCTTAGACTATATGTTAAAATTACCAAATATTTGAGATCGATAACCAATGATGAATAAATCAATATGCTCTAGTGGTGCCGGTAAACAAATGCCATGGTATGTGCTATCCTATCTGGCGAAAATGCCTAACAGCGATCCCTTGCTGCTGGCTATCTGTGGGAAATTATCCAAATGTTTGATACCCAATGGCTCATGATTAATAAATCAATGTGTTCTAGTGATTTCATTAAACAAAACTTTTCTTGTTTTTGTTTTTTTTGTTTTGTTTGTTTAACGACGCACTCAACACATTACAATTACGGTTATATCGGCGTCGGACGTATGGTTATGTCGAGAAAAACCCCAGTGGTTAGCTGACGGGGATCGATCCTAGACCGACCACGCATCAGGCGGGCACTGTACCACTGGGCTATGCTGCCCGCCTAAACAAAACTTTAACTTTTCATACTAAAACAGACATCTGGTTAGCTTGCTAAGTTTAGTTGATATTGTTCCCCACTGTTGTATCACTGCAGGCTCAGCGACTCACACAGTGTCCAATGGCTATTCTGACCAAGGCAGCCCCCGTGCTTCGGGTGGAGAACTTCATCGACATCATGCCTGTAGCATGGGAACTTCTCTTAGAATGCGATCAGGAGCTAGCTGCTGCTGCAGGTAAAACATGTTGTTTATTTCTACAATATTACACAATTAGAGGTGTGAAAGGGCTCCCTGAATTTGTTTTCAATTCTCTGTGGCCTAAAGTTAAAATTATTTTTTTGCAGCCACCGTTTTCCTGCTGTCATCAGTGAAGTCGCCAGACAAGGCTCGCAACATGATGGTCAAGGAACTGCAGCACGAGGAAACCAGTCAGAGGATCAGTGCCATTCTCAAGTTAGTCTTTCTTAAATTGGGGGGACGGCATGTAGCCCAGTGGTAAAGCTCTCACTTGATGTGCAGTCCATCTAGGATCGATCACCATCACATTGGTACATTGAGCTATTTCTCATTCCAACCAGTGCACCACGACTGGTATGTGATTTCCTATATGTGAGATGGTGCATATAAAAGATCCCTTGCTACTACTGGGAAAACCTGTCACAGACGGAGAGATCCGGCCAAGACCGGTCCCTGTGATTCTGACAGGCGTGTGCACTACAACAGCTTGCTCTGAATGTGCACGTTAAGAACTTAGACTTAGACTTACTGGGAAAATCTAGCAGGTTCTCTCTCTAAGACTATATAAAGAAATTAACTCTTTTTTGTTTTGTTTTTCTTAAATATGATTGTCAGTAACTGTATTATCTGGTTGATATTGTAAAATATTTTTTAAAAATCAAATGCTGACAAAATAATTTACTTGCCAAAAGACAGGTTTAAAAAAATTTTTAATGACTATTGCAGAATTTCACTTGCATAGGCGACTGTTTTATGTGCAATATTGCACATTGTATTGACTTGAGTAGTGTGTTAAATATTAAACTACTATCTACATTTTGCTAGATTTGGTGCTTTGTGGAGGTTCAGATATCAAGTATGGCCACGGATGGAAGAAGGAGCCAACATGTTATTCAAGGTATGTTATTCTTAAACTGTTTTATTGTTGGTACAAGTAGCCTACTGAGCTAATTACAGATATATTCAACTTCAAACATAATGGTTATTGTTTGAAATATAAAAAAAATATTATAATTTGCTTAACTACTGATTAATTTTTGACAAAAACCACGTTGAGTGGGTACAAGTTTATCATTTTACTCGCATATATTCACTTAAATGTTTTATAAATACATAAAATAAAGTTCATATTTGAATTGTTAAGTATTATGTTAATGTTGATTGAAATTAAGCAATTTTTTTTTAAAGTCGCATTTACTTACGGTCATTTGTGGCCAGCTGTCCAGTATTTATGTTCATTAGTCCTTTACTTCTGTCATGTGCAGAAATAAACCTTAAATGTGCCATTTGTTCAAATCTAATCAAATCAAATCTAATCTGTTTATTTTAGGTTCCGCCCCCAGGAATTGACTTCACTTTGCCATCTCCAACTATTGGCTTGCCAAACTTGACTGTGATTGATCCTCCATGGATGCCTCATTTCAAAGCGAAAATTGAGGAGGTCACTTTGAACCTGGAAGATTCTGTAAGTTCTTAAAGCACAGTGTTGGATACACTTTAAATATCTAAACATGTCGAAGTTATAATCACTTTTTGTTTTCTCATAAAACATCATTCTTATATTGTAACCTATTCATTTTATAGTAAAAACATGTGAGTTTGTTAAACTGCAGTTGTCTGTTTGCATTAACAAAAAATATGACCTGATGGTAATTGACCCTAATTAGATATTCTGACGTTATCACAACAATGGATTGTGGATTTTGCCGACAGATATGAATCTCTCTTCAGTTCCTGATTAAAACAACACAAATCTATCTCAAGGATTTTATATTATATAATTTTATTTCTTGCTCGATGGACTGAGTTAGCCAGCCCAGGACAAAATGTTTTTGTAAGGTCCGAGGTTTAAAAAAACCTGGTTTGTCTCTCAGGTTAGAATGACCTTATTATATCTCACAACGATGATCGATTTTATTCTATACCTTTTGTGTGCTTATGTATAAAAATGCCATGATATCTATTGTTAGAAATCCTTGGTAACTGCAACAACAACAAGACGAAAACAGCAGCAGGAAATGATACGCAGGGCATTCCAGGCCGAAGAAGAACGGAAGCGAATTGGCCGGGAGAACTTTCCGATGACGTCCGTGCCCGTGGCCCAGCTGGCTGCATACGAGCCAGTGCTGCACCACGCGACGGAAGATCACGAGGAAGGTACAAAGGTTGAGGCTCAGGAACGAATGCACTTCCACGGCTACCGGGGATCATGTCAGTCACTTACAATCTTAACAGTAGCAGCGCTGTCTACTTGCCAAGGAAAATGTCCCTTATCGATTATTTATCTGTCTCTCTCTCTCGGACAGCTGCTTTATTCTACTATAATCTAAAAGTCAGGTTAGAAGTAGTTTGTAAGCATCACATTAAGGGAGGTTAAAGTAATCATTAATGCTTAAACAGTTTTATTTCATTTGGAAATTTATATTTTAAAGGAATTGTAATATAAAAAAAATTAAATGCGAAATTAATAAAATTAGCAGTTGTGGCTCTTAGTACAGCACAATAAAACATGAATTTAAGCATTATTTTTGTTTGTCTCTTATCATACAAAGATACAGGAAAGTTATAATTTTTGTTTTGATTTTAAACATTTTTAGAGGCATTAAATGACCTTAAGTGCAAGCATTTTAATGCTTGTTTCAAAACATGTTTTAAATTATTAGTGAAGTTGGATCTTTATAAATTGCATGAGCTCCATACTTACAAATACTAAAATTGTTAAAATTATTTTTGAGCATAATGGACAGTTCCTCTTGGCATTAGTGGGCGTACAGAAGTAGCTAGGCTAGACTAGAAGTAGGTAGTAAGTTATAAAACGGCTAGTAAAGGTAGCGGTAGCATAGAACCCAAATTAAAGCCCTGCGTAGATAGATAATGTAAACTTGACAAGCTTCAAATGCAGCTGTATACATATTCTGTTATATGTTTATGACACAGATATTGCCAAAGCTGAACATTTAAAAATTAACACAATATGACGATTCTTGCCTGTAATATTCCTTTTTAAATTGGTTTTGTAGTATGGAATCTTTGTTTTGTGGAGGGGCGGAACGTAACTCAGTGGTACAGTGCTCGCTCGATGCGTGGTCAGTCTGGGATCGATCCCCGTCGGTGGCCCCATTGGGTTATTTCTCGTCACAACCAGTGCACCACGACTGGTATATCAAAGGCAATGGTATGTGCCATCCTGTCTGTGGGATGATGCATATAAAAGATCCCTTGCTGCTAATCGGAAACAGTAGCCCATGAAGTGGCGACAGCGGGTTCTCTGTGTGGTCCTTAACCATATGTCTGACACCAAATAACCGTAATTAAAATGTGTTGAGTGCGTCGTTAAATAAAAGATTTCTTTCTTTCTTGTTTTGTGGATTGGTTTTGAACATAAATTGAAAAAAATATAATCAAAATGAATTGTTTAATGACGCCCCAGCACAAAAATACATATCGGCTATTGGGTGTCACAAATGGTAATAATGAAATTGAGTATCAGTGTGAGCATTATTTAGAATTCATTTAAGTGGTCAGGTTGTGTTTTTCCCACCTTACAAATACATTCAAGCTATATTGTGTCTAATGGTATATGTAGCATATTATTTGGAGCTTTTCCAGCTTACATGTTGCTTTTCTTAATACTTATTAACCAGTTGTGAAAATGCCTTGTTTATAAAAGTTCCTGATATAAACTTACTGAAATTATTTTTCAGGCTTTGTCTTCATATTTATGTTACTAAATCTCATACATGAAAAATAATGTTTTAAAGGTAGTAATTTAAATTTAAAATAAAACAAAAGTTATGTTGATTAAACATTAAATACAGTTAAAAATCATGCATACAATATTTTATTCGTCCTGGAATATGTTGCAATATTAATATTAAAAAAAAAAAAAATCTGAATAAAGCAGCTAATATTGGCGCGGGAGTGATTTTTATAGTTTTGTTGAATGTTTGCTTAAACATCAACAGGCTTAAATACAATTCTGGCCCAAAAAATGTTTTTAAAGTTGTGTCTGCCGTTGCAGTTTTGAATTGTCTAAAATATTTTGCAGCTTTAAACTACTCAGAAATATTTTCATTGTTGAGAGCAACCAGTTGACCGTGGGGCTTAAAATCCTAATGGTAGACTTTTCAACTGTACTGTTAATGTTTCTGTAAGGTTACATGGTCCAATGCCAGTATGGTAGTGACATTTTAAAAACGCTCTGACTTGATGTAAAGTAGCCTGATTATATCATTGATATATGACAGTGGTTAAATGTACCAAGTACATTCACTTTCTGTCCTGTATATGCTAAATTAATGATAATTGTGTTAATGCATGAACTGCTTGTATGTCTTCAAACAGATAAACAAATGTTGATTAACCTGAAATATATAAATTAGGGAGTGCCACTGAATTGTTTGTCCCTACTTTGGGTATATATCACTTATATCACTTATAATTTAATACATACTTGCAGATCATTTTTTTTGTTTTTTGTTTTTTTGGTTGTTTTGTTTAACGACACACTCAACACATTTTAATTACGGTTATATCGGCGTCGGACATATGGTTATGTTGAGAAAAAAAACCAGTGGTTAGCTGACGGGGATCGATCCTAGACCGACCGTGCATCAGGCGGGCACTGTACCACTGGGCTATGCTGCCCGCTACTTGCAGATCAATTCCAAACATCAAAGTAATGCATTCAAGACTCAGTCCATTAAGTGTTTAAGAATACAAATGCCTGACGTTGGCAGGTCAGTGCTCCCTTTCTGTAAAGTGATAGTCACAAATTATGTAATGTTGTTTAAACAAAATTTGTTTTCATTATGCAGTTAAAGCTGCAATCTCTGAGTATATTTGTAATTAATACACTACAAATATTGAAGCATTTAAATTTCCACATTAAGATATCGCCATAACTTGCAGTTATTTAATTTAAATTAAGTTTTGTCATCAATCTAAGTGACATAACATTTATTATTAACCATTACAAAGCTGGGAGATTGTCCATCTTCTCAGTGCTTTAGTTATATAATGTACTATAAAGATAGTGATGAGACTGATATTATTGTTATACCCAAACAGTTGACAGTATCCACTGACGGCAAAAAACCCAGGTTTATTGAAACGTTCTGTTATGCTTAGTAGATGATGTTAAAGGATACTGAGGCAAGATTGCAGCAGCTTTAAGTGCTTCATGGTTTAAGCTAAATACATTCCTTGCAAACACATAGGGAAATACATGCACACATATTGGGAATAAACTTAGCGAAGCAGTTGATGAATCTGTAATAAAAGATAATCTATGGTGCATCGTGAGACTATTGCTTTAACCCTGTTGTCATAAATGTTGCACAATGTATGTGTCTCCTGCAACCATTGCAAATGTCCGAATTCCATTGTTGTCAAGAATTTATAATAGTACTAATAACAACATTCATGCTATAATGTAATGATTTGCGCTTTGAATTTTATTATCAGTAAAATTGTAATAGTAACATTTTCATTGGACACTGCATTGTTATTTTTAGTAACAAATAAGAAGAGATAAAATATGTTATATTTGAGATATCAGTATTTTAATCCACTTCTATTTTGCATAACTACCATTTTAAAAAGAGATTTGTTTTTCGCTGCTGTTCACAGGAATTGGGTGATGATTTTGAAAAACATTATACAACTTAAAAATAATAGCCCAACCAAAATTAAAAAAAAATAAAATAATAATAATAATTCTGAAATGGCTTATTTTTATATCAAATATAATTTCTTTGTTTTTTATTGATGCTTTACATTGTATATATTTGAAAGTATGCTTTCATATTCCTCCCCCATGCAATTATGACTAATTGGTTATTGTTTTCAAAATACCCATGTCTGAATATTAACCCAGTCAGTTGGACTGCATTCAACAGATGCTGTTTCAAAAGAAATACAAAATGTAGTAAAGTTACTCCATAACTAGGAGAAAATACTGTAAAAATATTTAATATCGTCATTGAAACAAACTACTGATTAATACAAGCTACTGCTTTACAAAATTAGTTGGTTTTGCTTTACCTCCTGTTTTAAATAAATAATATATATATTCTAGATTTTATTCATATTTTAAAGCATTGTTTGCTGATTTCGTGTGTTAAAAGTAATTTTTGTTTTGATAACCCATCCACTTCTCCCTCCTATTTTGAAATGTGTGTTCTTATAAATAAATCCTGCGTAAATGAATAAAGTACTAAAATTATGTTTACATACTAACCACTACCTTTGTGACATGTAACAAGATGCATGTTTCTTGATTGTGGCATTTTTGTGTGCCCTTCTTCACCATGCTGTTGTGATGCGTCCCATGGCACTGCGTAATGTTCAGACATGCCTTGTAAACCTTCTATTAACCTTCTTATGTTTGTGATACCATGATAACAAGGCTTAGTTAATGTTCCAAAATTAGATATTTTGACTATATATTAACAAGTCCACTCTAACCACTAGTTAAAGTTATTCAATGTTTTCCATACCAATAATTGTTACCACTTATATTTTAAATATCTTAACATAATTGTTCCAACCACTGGTAAATAAATACTAAAATATATTTACATTATTTTGATTTATAAACTATACAAAGGATATATTTATTTGATATATAAAACTTTTAGAAGTTTTGTTTTCAGACTAAATATTTCAAAAAATAAAATAAAAATTGATCATATTAATTTTATTTTAATTTGTGCTTTTTGTCACTTCTTGTCATGGTGTCATTTAAACCAACAACCTGTTTCTTGTTGACGGCGTTGTGAGAATGGTGGACAAGCGATGTGTTTTGTCGATTGTGCTCACACCACCAATATGTATGCTTGTGTAATTGGCACTGCTTTCCTACCACACTAGCAACGCAAGAAGAAATTAACCTGGCTGCCAGACGTGTCTCTCTTGCTCCCGTCAATCGGGCAAATATCCAAAGTCGTAGCATGTCATGGAGAAATGGTAGCTTGCATTGGGGACGACTTGGCACTGAAGGTACCTGAAGTCATGTCATAGTCATGTCATATATAGTCATGTGGTAGTTGGCTTTTTCTCAGAATATTTTTGACTTTCTTTGAAAAATTCATGTTTTTTATTAATTTGTATTTTTTTAAAAATTCTACGATACATTTTCAGAAAAGAAAATATTTTAATGTTCTTTTTACCTTTTGTTGTTGTAGTCTCTTTTGTATACATTTACTTTTTTTTTAATATCATAAATGTGGTATATAGCATGGTAAATTATTAGAGGATTGTGATTAAAATAAAATTGGTCTCCAGTGTTGCTACATTTAGGTTTTGGTGAAGTTATGGCCTGTAGGTCATCCTTGTTTCAATTCATATATAGGTATGATTTTTGACAGCAATTTAAGACTTTATTTATTGCATAGATTTACCATTTAATATCACAAATAGTCATATCTGATGTTGCTACATCCAGTTTTCATAGAGACAGATTCATTATGGATTTTGGGAGATTTCGAGTTAAAACTGTCTGAAAAGAAACACATTTACCAAGCAAAAAGGTGTTTTTTGTTTGCGATAGTGTTTTTTTTATATGGGTAAAACAATGTTATCCACTTATCCACTTAGGTTTCTTTGTAGCTTTATGTGAATTTGATTCAGCCAAAATATATATTCTTTGAATGCTGATTTTACATTCGTTAACAATCTACTAAAATGTGTTTGATCATAGACTAATTCACCATTTGACTGGAATCACTAATCCTAAATCAGAGCATGCATAACTTCTAACTAATAGTAATACTAGTACGGTAGTCTGTAATCTTGCTGGTTTATATAGACTGTGTCATAGAAGCAGTTTATTATAGTTTCATGTTTAGATTATATATTGTACTTTGTAGCTTGAAGCTCATTATATATTCTTTATTGACTTTGAATTTTTTTAATTATCAATGCTGTTAAATTTCTCAAATGTGTTTACTTATTTTGATAAACAGAAGTTGAAATTATGTCTTTATATGGTAAAACATACCACAGTATTGCCACTTGCACATTATATAGTAAAATATACTAATTTTGCAACTTTTGTGTTTATATGGTAAATATACTACAATATTAACAGTGTCTTGAATTATTCTGTAAAATGTATCAAGAGTATTTCTGCTTCTGTGTTTAGTAAAATATACTGGAACCACAGTATTACTATTTCTATGTGTACTTAAAAACATTTTCTATTTTACAATAATTAATTTGTAATTACAATCTCTAGTTGAAAATTGCACACCACCATTCCCCTTTGCATGTATGTTAATTTAGTTACTATGTTAGAATAAATTCAATGCACAATGTCCCAATATCAGATAAATTGACCACTGCCAGTATCTGAACTGTAAGTCAGTTACAGATGATCAGTATATCAGGAAAATTTACCAAAAATGTTTTTAGTTTTCCACTCTTGAATTCAGAGCACTGTGTTCTTTTGCAGTTAAATGCTATGTTCAATTGTCACCGTATGATACCACCATATCTACAAGTATTACTACTGAATGTATTACACATGTAGTTACTTAAATGGCTGGTGTTAATATTAATTATGAATGGATATTACTTATTAATGTTGACATTGATAGTGACAGTGATATTTATTATTATAAATGGGTATCAATTAAGAGTGGATTGTGGTGGACAGAAAGGCAGTACTAAAACACGGTCAGTTCTCTTTAAGTCACACCCTAGTCTCAACCTGGGAAAATGAACACTAAGTTTGGTTAGTCTACAAACCTGTAACCCATCTGGATAAAGTTACAATAGAGTGAAACAAGAGTCTGTGATGTTGAAATGGGTTAAATATCATCTAAAAATAGACTATAGCTTTTTCTCTATAATCTTTACTTCTCAGTGGTATGTGTGATTTTAGAATTATGAAATATATATTTTGGTGTATTACAAACACCATAAGGGCCAGAAACACTTCGGATTTACGAAAATGGATATTGTAAACAAAATGTAGACAACTTCAGATTTAAATGATCAAAAGTGGCTCTGCTAGTGAATAATGCATCATAGAGTTTAAAAACTAGGGTCAGTCACTTTAATTACTTTGAATGGCAGTGTTGACTCTGTAATATTAATGGCAGTGATATTCCGGTGATTACTGGTTAATGCTGTTGTTATGTGCAGCACCCATGTACACGTTCTCTTTTTCACCATTTTCTTTCACTGTTTATTTATAGCTGCACAGTTTCTTTCTGGTGTTGTCAATACATGTTCGGTGTCAGATTAATAACACAGATTTACAAAGAATATAACCTTTTGTGATAAATTCTACTAATGTTTATGTGTAGTATACTCCATTGAATGTTGAGATTACAAAGCTATGTAATATTGTGTATATGTCACCTCAAATTAAGAGCAAATATTTTGTAATGCTTAACAAATTGGATCTACAGTTTTAATTTCTAAACTTCATCTGTATGTAGGTAACAGGATGCTTTGTTATTGTTGACCTTTGACCTTCTCCAGGTGATGAAGATCGCCTTGATCATGGCCATCATCTGCACATAACCCAGACATTTTTCCCATCATGCATTTGTGCGACCGTCCTACCGATACTGCATCTCCTTGTAGACCAGGATGTGAATGAAGATGGTATTGCAGGTAATTTTTGACAGTGTGGGGATTTTGTCTGATTACATCTTTAACAGGTGCAGATCCAAAGGGGAGTGTGTGCTGGGTTTTTTGCAATATCTTCCCTAAATTTTATAGTGCCATAAAAATCCAGTCAGTCAGATTAATTGTTTTTAGTACGGGCAGATGATTGACTGGGTGTTTCTGGATAGGATTATATTGTGGATGGGATAACAAATGAAAATGCATGTAAATATAAACTGAAAGGACGGTTGATTGTTGATGATGGTACAGTTGCCATACCATCATGATGACTGGTATGATTTATGCTAATGTATAAAGTCTTCTGTAAAAATATCAAACAGTCTTTATTAGGGATTATTTCTTGTTAAAAAAATAGCAAAATTGTTTTTTAATTCTTCAATATTTCAGTTTCTGAGGTTGCAACCAAGGTTATTTGGGGATGCATTGTGGAAGACCCGATTTTGTTTCTTCGACATTTTCTTGAGAAACTGACCAATAAAGACAGACAGGTCAGTGCAAAGAAAAGACAATTGATTTGTAGTTTAAAAACCTAGAGATACTGAATTACATGAAGGTAGAATACCATTCACTTTTGCATGCATTTCAATACCATATCTATGTCAGAATATATTCTGTGAAGTGGGCAGCATAGCCCAGTGGTACAGTGCCCGCCTGATGCGCAGTCAGTATAGGATCGATCCCTGTCAGCTAACCACTGGGTTTTTTTCTCGACATAACCATATGTCCGACACCGATATGACCGTATTCTAATGTGTTGAGTGCGTCGTTAAAAAAACACACAAAAAACCAACAACAAAAAATATTCTGTGAAAAATTGCACCATACTGAGAGACCTACGTGGCTGCTATTTTCAGGAAATGCTGTCCCTTGGTAATCAACATTAAACAAATCAGTATAGGTTGACTGCCAAATTTTTGAGTTATTTACCTTTATGCAGTGTCTTATTTGTTTTTATGTAAATGGAAGCACACTACATTTACATTTGTTATCATTTAGCAAATTAAAACCAATGCCTTACGTGAGGTCAAAATCATAGAGTGAAGTCACTTCTCTCTCAAACTTTTGAGAGGGCAAAGGCAATTGAATGCATTCCACAGTCACAATTTCTTAACTGATAAACAGTGGATATTCCTGTCAGACTGAATTTAATATATTAAATTTGCTCACCATAGTATAGATATCTACCCTTGTACAATTTCCAGCACACACACATCTAACAGTAGAATTATAGTTGTACACTTCAAAAATCAGTAGCAAATGTAGGTCTGCTTTTAATGGCTGACCTAGACTGCCTATCTCAGACACTATACACTTAACTTAAGTATTCCTCAATTTCTACACTATTTATTGGTGATTGTGTACAATGCAAGTGGTCACTATTTTTAAAAGATGAGACAAATTTTACCTTAAAGCGACTGGCACGGTGAAGTCAAGCTGGCTAAAGTGAAGTTTGTGCTCACTTTACACCACTCGCGTAAGCCCTAGCTGGAGTAGAAATTTGTAGGATTTAGTGTGTATATACCAGACAGTAAACTGGTGTTATGTTTAGGGTTTTAAGTACATTATTGTGTTACTGTGATAGATTTCTTTGTTAATCAACAGACAAGATCGTGGTTTATCATACTATATGTTTTGTTTTTCTGTTGCAGGAAGAGTTGTTGTTCCTCTTGAGGAAGTTGGTGTTATTTTTCAGACAGCTTCCTGCACAGACAGCCCATTCCATGTTTAACTACCTGGTAAGATATTATTGTTCAGTAAGTTTTGTAATGGATGTCACTGATCATAGCACTCAGTGGTCCCAGGGGTTCCTCCGAGTACTAGCTGAGACCAAAGCAACAAGAATCCATGTTTTGATATAAAATGACCAGAGACGTAACATTTTATTTTACAAGTATGGTGCTTCCTGCGACTATTTCAATGTCTGAATGTTTATGTTGGTCTTTGTTTCATATACTTCAGTCTTTACCATTATTCCATTTTGTGTACTCCACACATTTAAAGAATATAACCATAACACCTAGCTATAAAAAATACCTAGCAGTAATTACTATTGGATAACAATGCAGTGAAATCCCCTCCCAAAAAGCCAACATTTGATATATATATTAACTGTCAAATGTGTTCTCAGAAGGTTTGAGTTGCTTGATTAAACTGATTGTCATTTCAGATTGGCTATGTGATGTTCTATGTACGATCTCCGTGTGAAGGTGGACAGGAAGCAATAGCAGGAGCACTCTCGCTTCTTTGGATGGTATGCATCGTGCCTCTTGAAGATACCTTTTCATTTGATTAAATAGTTTATCTTTTGCAATATAATAGATTTTCAATACAAATCCCTCACTGATTTCAATACAAATCACTCACAAATCCCTCACTGATTGGTGTTAACTTCAGATTGATTGTGTTTAATCATTTTGTTACACTCAGAATATTTGTGATTGCTATTGCATTGACACTGGTACAACACTATTAAGATAACAATGTTAGCTCTGTTATTTTATTTTATTAAGTGTTTTTTTGTTTGTTTTTTGCAGGTGACTCCATGTGTGGAGGGAATCTATTTTAAAGATCTGAAGCAGACTCTTAAAAAGGAACAGTGTGATGTATGTTGACAATATATATTGGTCCCTTCTACATCAAAAATGAAAGTTTTTTTCTACTTTTAATTGTCATTACAATGTTTCCAGTTTTTTCCACTGTTTGTCAAAACATGTCCATATTCTCCATCCACAATATAAGATATGATTTGCCATTCTAGATTCAGCAGATGCTTTGCATATAATCTGAATGGGCAACATTGTCATTTTATATTGGAAATGTTTGCTTATCAAAGTTATTGAGACTTCCTGTCTGCAGAACCTTTATGTCCCCACTTCAGCTTATAGCCAAATGATAGTACCGTGCCTTGAACAACCTCCATTCTACAGAAAAATAGAGCAAATGAAGACCATTTGAATATTTGTTTGCCAGTTTGCTTGCCAATCTCATTACCTAACCACTAATACATGTATTACAATTTCCAGACTTTTTCTTTTTCCATAATCCACTTTCATCTCTTCAACATCAAAATAATAAAGTTTGACACTTTCTTTAAAGGTGTTTCCTTACCTTTTGGAATCCATGTAGTCCAGTTTGCATAAAGGAACACTTGTATATTAAAGACCATGGTATGTGTTCCTCTCTAAGACGTTATGTCAAAATGACCAAACGTTTGACATCCAATAGCCGATGATTAATAAATCAATGTGCCCTAGTGGTGTTGTTAAACAACGATTTTAATAATCATTTTTAGCCCTACTTGCTGGTATCGGCCAATGTGGCTTGTGCAAAGAAGATTCTTGTTCATGGCCCTGATCTGTCTAGTATTCCATCCCAACTTCCTATTCATGAGGTGAGTTTCATTCTTCTTAGATACAAAATCTTCCCGGTTTTTCACCAACGCTCTTGCTGTTGTTTGCTTTTTATAGCCATGAATAATTGTTTTAAATGAAAATGAAAATACACCATTTCTTTTAACTGTATTTTGACTTTTTGACAAAAATGAGATTGACAAAATTTAAAATGTTAATAATATACCGATATGATTGTATTCTTCTTGGATACGAAATCTTCATTTCTCACCAATGGTCTTGCTGTGATTTGCTTTTGATAGCCATGTTTAATTAAAATAAATTCAAATTAAATTACCCTATTTTTTTTAACTGTATTTTGACTTTTTGAGAAAAATGAGATTGACAAAGTTGAAAATATTAGTAATATTCTGGTAAGGTTATTGTTATTCAGGATACCCAGAGAAAAATGAGATTGACAAAGTTGAAAATATTAGTAATATACCGGTATGGTTGTTGTTATTCAGGATACCCAGTTCTACCACATTCTACAGGAAAGCTTGGAGTTCTTCAACATTCCAGAAGACCAGCACGATTCTCATTTCCTCGTAGACACGAAAACACGTCAGTATTATTTTGAAGAATGTTTAACTTTGCTCCATACATACGTTTATTAGCAATTGGGCTTTCGTATTTTTAATTGGAAGAAGGAAATAGTTGCATGATTTTTATGTTGAAGTCATTGGAATCTGAAGTTCACTAACAATTGTTTTTCCTGTTACAGATGAACCACAGAATATGAATGCCTATGTGAGGGATTACTACTTCTTCCGACGTAGTTTCTACCCTCAACTTAGCTTGGTGCACATGAACCCAGACAGTGCCTTCCTGGCTCTTCAGAAACGAGTGAGTTGGCATCAGTGTTTGTGTTTCTTCATTTTTTCTTTCTTATATTTAATTTTGACTTTCAAGGAGTCCCTAACAAGATGGGTGCACCATATACTGACATAAGCCATTTAAAGTTGAATTGGGTCTTCTTAACTCAATAAAATTAAATATATTTGCTCTTCCAAAAAAGTAGGGGAACCTGAAATATTAATGTTAATATCAACTATTAGACCGAACATACGTTTTGACCACAGACATCCTAGTAAAGAACATTCAGGTCTGTTTATTTCCATAGTTTGCATGTGCATTACACATTTGCCCCGTACACGTGTGTGGGGTGTCATTCTCGATTTTGACAATTTCCAGGAAGGTCAATTAATCACTGTGAAACATTATTTCTGTTAATCTTTTTCATTCTGTTGATCATACAGTTTTTATTGTTTTGTTCTTAGTCATTTTTATTGTTTGAATTTGCGATATACTGATTAAAAAGTAAACTTTCAAATTTCATTTTTGACCCCAATCGTCCTTCAAGATCCTTGGTGATCATAAAACCTACTGTAATAATGAACTACCGGTTGTAATGTTTGCCCAATTAATTCACTATTATCATAATACCATTCACCACAGCTAATATACCTTACAATTTTGGCAGTTGTACATTTTTATTAGATTTCCCCTACCTTTTTTGAAGAGTATATATAGATAAAAGAAGTCTATGTTGTTATGGTCAGTTTTGGATTAATTAATTTACTAATAAAACATTTTAAAGATTTTCTTTTAATGTTCAGTGTTGGTGCATAAAGTAAGCGTAATTATAGGTTTGTTTTTGTTATTTTTTTTGTTATTTATTTTTCCAAAGAATGATGGTTTGTTTTTTAGGGGTTTTATGAATACAAAATTATCTAATAATGCCAAAATTAGCAGTATTCTTTTGTTTGAGGATGGAATTTGTCATGATAAGTTTCACATCAGTGTTCAATGTATTTCCTATCTTTGCAGGTTTTCACACTGAAGTTTGTTGAGGTTGGAAAAGTGTTATTTACAACAACAGTTCTGGACAGCACATCCAGCCACCAGGTGAAAGGATCTTTTATTTCCTGTCATATATTAACCGTACCACCTTAAGTGCATTGGCTGTCAGAATATTGGACCAGTCCATAGAATAATAAGGGGTGCATATGCACTAATGTTAGAGGTCAGGTCAAGTATTTCTTAAGCAAAGAAACACTCAAAAGTTTCCATTATTTCTGACCAATTGTATGTTTTTACATCATTTCTATACATAATATGATAACACATTGTGACTGACATTTGAATTCTTTTATTGGTTTTGTGCATGTGCCACTTTTCACATGATCATATGTTTTGTAAGAACTACAAATCAAATAACATAAAAGACTAAGTATAATCCTTACAGACATTTGGCTGCATAAAACAGTATATATTATGTTTCATTATGTTATTTTTAAAAATGTCATTTCAGATACAAAATCATGTGTCATTTCTGCATGAAGAGTTTCTAAAACATCCAGCATTTCCACGCAAGGCATTAGAAGCTGAATTTGACATGTATCATGGAGCCTGGGGCAAGGTATTAATGATACACAGTGTTACCAATTAATATTGGGGAAGAAACCACTGGAATTAAAGAGACTGTCTTGAATTGGTCACCATGGTGACAACTTAAAAAATGGCAGCAAACTTAAGACTGTCTCTTTTAATGTTTTATGTTTCTTTGTAAGCAAGTTCTTGTCATCATGAACAAATAATACCCAGGTATTTTGTAACAAAATATCATTTATTACACACAACAATTTCGCCAAATTAAAATGAAATTCGCCAACTTGAGATGGCCCTGATTATAAGTAAGATTTTTTGGTGGATTTACTAATGATTACACAAAATAACATGCAAGTGTATATTGAATAGTGTTACAAATTTATTTTTATTATATTTTTCAGGAATTGTATGGATTGGATACACTCCACAAGTACGCATGGGCAAAGGTACATTTATTGTAATTTAAAATATTGGGTGAACTAGTAACATTTAGAACTTGAAAAATACAGCGTTGAGTAGGGTCGATTGCTAATTTTCTTGATGTGTTTTTTTGCACACCCATTTGTAATATATTAATTTGAGTGTTGATTTTGTAGCTGATGACAACCATGTTCAACTCGATGTCAAGCACATTTTCCTGGTCTAACGATCTGCCACTGTTCCTGAATGTGATCAATGGGACAATTGTCTTGCTGTTTGAAGACACGGCCATACTCCGATACTGTCTGGCTTCCATCATCAACACCTCCAGACACTTCAAGCACATATTTTCATCAAACGGGTAAGTATTTACTAAAGATTACACTTTTGATACATGCTTAGAACGAATTGCCATACAGAACGAACTGATAGTAAAGTCCCTTTTATCTTTCTATACATTCATAAACAAATTTTGCAAATATATACAACAAACTGCTACAACTAAATATCATGATCCCTTCTGGTTCATTATAAGAGTACTTTACTGTAATTATAAAAAAAGATAATCACATCTGCAAGGAGGTTAATATTGTATAGAAGCCAATATATTTGTGTGTGCTGAGGTGTGATTACACATTCATCCATCCATCCCCATGTGCTAATCATATTCCTGTGTTAGAAATACCTACATTTACTATTAAAATGACTATCAGAATTGTTGTTTATGTTTTCATCTGAAAATAAGTTGTTGAACATTGCTGCAACACATGGTGGTGGTGTCATTAAACATTGATTTAATCCATTCAAGTCAGTAAGACCCATTAGCCGGTGATGAAAAACATTCAGAAGTTTCTGGAATTATTGATTTTAGCGCCATATCAAAACTGTTCCTGTCCTTATTCCCGGGCAAGGGGCAGTAATAAGTTCATTTGGTGGAGCCCTCACCTGAGGTGCTTGCATTGTAGGATCAAATCCCATCAGTACACCCACTGCTTCCCCTCCCACAACAACCCCAACCCCAAGCCAATCAGTGTCCCATAACGGGCATATTCAAAGTAATGTGTCTGTGGGAAGGTGCATATGAAACATCCCTTACTGCTGATAGAAAAATATAGTGGGTTTCTCTTACTGCTACCGATGCCATATAACCGTAAATAAAATGTGTTCAGTGCATTTCCTTCCTTTCCCTTACTGCAGATGGAAATATGTAGTGGGTTTTCTCTGAAGACTGTGTGTCACAATTACCAGATGTTTGATGTCTAGTAGCCGATGATTAAGTGGAATTGTTAAACAATACAAACTTCAACGTTTATTATTCCCTGCAATGTTTTTGGGTATTTTCTGGACCATATCATTTTCATCTCTGATCAGTAAGTTACCATATTATGTGGTTATTTATGTTTTACTTGTTTTTAAGTAAAGGACATGTGTTTCAGATTCTTGTACGTGATGCCAACACTGCTGCGAGTGTACAGCAATAACCAGCCGAACCTGGTTTTGAAGAAAGCCATCCACTTTGTGTGTCGACAGTTCTACATTCTCCACCGCAAACCGTTCATCCTGCAGATGTTTGGCAGTGTGGCACCTATTCTGGACATGACGTGTGCGGCTAATGGACTGATTGATTGTAATAAGGTTAGATATTGTTCATAAATATTAGTAGAACATATCAATAAGGTTAGATATAGTTCATAAAGATTAGTAGAACATATCAATAAGGTTAGATATAGTTCATAAAGATTAGTAGAACATATCAATAAGGTTAGATATTGTTCATAAAGATTAGTAGAACATATCAATAAGGTTAAATATAGTTCATAAAGATTAGTAGAACATATTTGATGTTAAATTTCAGAAAGAATAAAAATTTTAATTTTATTTGTATCGTGGTTTAAGCTGAAATGAAAAATTCCAAGTTTCAATGAGCCAAAATGATGGTAACTGTACAAACAGCATGTGTTTATCTCATTAGCTTTGTGGTGATTTGATAATAGATTCTATTCCACAAATTCAGTGTTAATTTGTATTTGATGATTTGGTGAATGTGTGTAAACTTAGTGATATTGCATTCAGTCATTAATGTTTGCTCCATTATGTTTCCAGATCTCTATTATGGGTAACATATATGACTAAATACAAACAGAAGAACAATTTAAAGCAGACGCTGGTGATGTGAAATAAAGTATTTATTTAGTTCTTGATTCTGCAGCTCACCATGTCAGGTCCAGCTAGAAATAGCATCCATACAGAATCTGTAGCTTAGACTATTATATGGACTCCTTTGTTCACCCATAATATTAACAAACAAAAATTTTGTTTTTGTTTTTTCAGGTTCAGCCAAATGCATTCTTTAAGCTGCTGGTATCTCTTGAGAAAGACTGTCCTGATAACATTGGATTGCTGGACCTTGTCAAAGGACCTAAACCACCTTCTGCTCTGGTGAGTTGTACCACACAATTAACTTTACTGAATACAGTACAGTAGACTAAGCTTCTAATATTTACTATGAGAAAACCAGTAAACATTTGTGTCAACAGTTGGTTTCTTTATGATGTTTAATGTCAAGATATAGGTATTGCTTTTCTGATTGCAGCAGAAAGAAAGAAAGAAATGTTTTTATTTAACGATCTACTCAACACATTTTATTTATGGATATATGGTGTCAGACATATGGTTAAGGACCACACAGATATTGAAAGAGAAACCCGCTGTCGCCATTTCATGAGCTACTCTTTTTGATTAGCAGCAAGGGATCTTTTATATGCACCATCCGACAGACAGGGTAGTACATACCACAGCCTTTGATATACCATTCGTGGTACACTGGCTGGATCGAGAAATAGCCCAATAGGCCCATCATCAGGGATCGATCCCACACCCACCGTGCATCAAGCGAGCGCTGTACCAATGGGCTGTGTCCCGCTCCCACTGATTGCAGCAGTGGCGGTGACTGTGTCATCTTTTGCTTTAAAGTTTAACATAAAAGTTTCACCTTGAGATCAGTTTGTCACAAACTATAAGTCTAAAGTCAGTGACACTTGGTTTATAGTTGCACCTATGGATGTTCAGCACACTGCACAGAAAATGTTTATAATAGTCAAGACATTTAATTCTGTGATATATTTTTGTTGATAGGGCCATTTCATACAAAGGTCTACTTTTGGTCCTGTCCAGCATATTATGTTTATTGCAAATGGTTTTAAAATGTCTGAAAATATTAGAGTTCAAAAGTTGTTTAAGTATAGCACATGGCCTAGGAATAAGAACTAAATGGCACAAGCTTAAATCAGTATTCTAGTTTCAAAATTATTTGCAATAAACAGAATGTTCTGAATAACTGTACAAAAGTCAATAATAGATTTGTTATTGTGTAGTTTATTTCTTACATTGTTAAGTGGGTTTTTTTCTTCTGCAGGACTTTTGCTATGAGAATGACCCAGACACCCTGAACTTGCTGGATATGATAGACATGTGTATAACGGTGATCGCTTATGCTCCCGAATCGTACCGGAGCAGTCAGATGCTGGTAAGTTAACATTCGTCTCTCAAATTTCTACCTGAGAGGTATGTCAAAATATGTCGTATGTTCTGTGAGAAAGGAGTCTTTGTTCAATGACATTTAACAATTCCGCAGTACATTTTAAACTATGGTAATTTTGTGTCTATCACATGGTTATTATGACATTTGGTCCATATAGTCTGTACAGTGAATGTTTTATATGTGCATTCACACAGATAAGACAGCACATACTGTAACAATGGGTCACTGGATGGGACTGTGTGGGGTGCAGATGGTTCACTGGATGGGATTGTGTGGGGTGGGGAGTGGGCACTGGATGGGATTGTGTGGAGTAGGCATGGGTCACT
>JAECMU010082921.1:2654-14000 GCA_016106625.1 Dracogyra subfuscus
AGTATAAATTGGGGGGAGGGGGGGGGGGCCTACCCGACTGATGAAAATAATCAAATGTGGGCAAAAACAATAGAGATATATATATTATTCTTTGATCTGAATTGCTAAATCGTGAATTATATCGTTGACCAACATCACTGTACAGAAGACTAGTTACCGATGTGTTTCGCTGCAAGAGTTTTGTTTCTGTGATTTATATTGTGCTTGGAAGACAGTAGGCGTGCGTACTGGATTAAACACATATCATATGTTCTCCTTTCTTTCAATATATTTTCCGGGGAGCATGTCTCGGCCCTTCTCCCTCTCTCCCTCCACCCCCAACTTCAATGACGACATAACTGCACACGCGTCTGAACAACTATAACTCCATCTCATTGAAATGAGTGAATCAAGTTATTGAACACCTCATGTCATCAACTATACATGCACATTGTATATGCAAATTGATTTAAAACATATTGTATTGCATGAACAACAAAAGGATGGGCAAAAGTTTGCCAACTTACTAGCCATTCTCCTATTTACATACAATATAAAGGAGACAGTTATTTACATATAAAGTTTGTCTAAAGATGTATGTATGCTAATAACAGTCACATTGAGAAGAAGAGAGTACTATGTACAACAGGATTTTGAAACAAACTTGAAAAGAAACAAAGAAATGCATGTACAGTCAAACCATTAGACTATTTTAATCAAAATGATGTGTTTGTTTAATACATTTTTGAACACAAATAAATATTTATTTCATTATAGAGATCACTTGACTTTTGGACAATATAAAAGCAGTTGTAAATATATTGAAAAGCTGTGTCTGTTGCTCACATTATTGAAGAAAAAAACCCAGTGAATACATTCAGGGTCCTTTATATGCACTTTGATATACCAATCGTGGGGCGCTGGTTGTGACGAAACAAAATCGAAATCTACAGTAACAATTGAGAGATTGTGTTCTAATGTATTTTATTTTGTTTTTATTTAACGACGCACTCAACACAATTTATATGGTTAAAGACCACTGCTAGAAGAAACCCGCTGTCGCCACATCATGGGCTACTCTAGCGGCAAGCGATCTTTTTTTAATACCATCCTACAGACAGGATAACACATAACACATACCAGTCTTGGTTTACTGGCTGCAATCTAATTAAAATTTTAATTAGATTATACTGGTTGGAACGAGAAATAGCCCATTGGGTCCACCGACGGGATTCTCCTATATAGTGTCTTCACGAACATTATAGGAGTAGTATAGGGGCCTGTCTGGGGCCATGACCTACTTTCCCGTGATCACGTGACCTTGGTAGGAGACAATGGGCTTGGTGTAGACAATAGGCTTGGTATAGACAATGAACTTGGTATAGACAATGGCCTTTGTGTAGGAAACAATGGCCTTTGTATAGGGGTGTGCAGGTGTCTGACCTGGGTAGGAAACAATGACCTTTGTGTAGGAGACAATGACATTGGTATAGACAATGGCCTTTGTGTAGGAAACAATGGCCTTTGTATAGAGGGGTGCACGTGTGCCATCCTGGTAAGAAACAATGGCCATGGAGGAAACAAAGGCGTTGGTGTAGACAATGGGTTTGGCATAGACAATAGACTTGGTATTGACAATAGGATTGGTGTAAACAACGGGCTAGGTGTAGGTGTGCGATTACGGTAAGAAACTATGGCCATAGAAAAAACAAAGGCTTGGTGTATACAATGGCGATGTTGGTATCTGTGGTGGAAAGGTGCATGGACACCCCATACTTTCAGAATATAAAAGTGGACATACACGTGGATGTTTTTTTCACAGTGTTTTAGACACCCAAACTAATAGCCTTTAAAATATGTCTCGTGGGGAAGGACTGTAACTGTTTGGTTTAAAGTGAGGCTTTCATGTCGCCAGATATAATGCGTGTGTGATGATTTTCATTCATTTGTATTTCTTTAGCACATTGTCGACGCCGTCATTCAGCCATTCATTCGTTTAATAATAGAGGAGTACAAAGAATGAACGATTAAGAGCTTTCTATTCCTACACAAAGGCCATTGTCTATACCAATGTCATTGTCTCCTACACAAAGGTCATTGTTTCCTACCAAGGTCAGACACCTGCACACCCCTATACAAAGGCCATTGTTTCCTACACAAAGGCCATTGTCTATACCAAGTTCATTGTCTATACCAAGCCTATTGTCTACACCAAGCCCATTGTCTCCTACCAAGGTCACGTGATCACGGGAAAGTAGGTCATGGCCCCAGACAGGCCCCTATACTACTTATAGGCTAGGTATGCATGAATTTGATGATTTTCAAATTCGAACGACCATCAAAATTGCGCCAAAATCCTTCAATTAAATTGCGCACTCAAATCCTTTTCGGACCTACCCATTAGGGTATCAAAACTCCATAGCACTTACAAACCCCTCCCCCCCCCCCCCACCTGCCTCCAAGTCGATTGGGCTACTGGTTCTCCCTTGAACCTGATAGCACAGGTGGTCCCCTCTTACCCTCCCTCACACCTTTCCTGTCACAGACGGAGGGATCCGGCCAAGGCCGGTCCCTGCGACTGCGATAGGCGTACGCTACAACAGCTTGCTCTGAACGTGTACGTTAAATTCTTAGGATTAGGATTAGGATTGAATTTGATAGTATGTATGTTACAACCCGTAGTGGAAGGTGCCTCATTCCGAATGGGGAACGTGCCACTAATGGGATGTGACGTCACACAATTACGGGGCGCCCCGTTCTCAGATGGGATTTTCTCGCGAGATTTCGTAATAAAATAAACAGCGAGAAAACTGTGATGTAAGGTTTGTTTGTATAATAAATTAGGTATTCATTAGAAATGATGGTGATTCGTTTCGGTTTTAACATTTTCATTATCATAACTCAGTATCATGGGTGGATCAGTTTCGGTGAGCATAAGCATTCGATTCTAAATGAATGCCACGGGTCCGTGTTGTCTGGTCCCCTTCAAAATCATATCAATATTTATACACAGACGGTTGGTATTCAATTAGCTAACTTTTTATTCGTATTTCTACGCTTCAAATTAGCAGTAAACTGGCCGCTTTGTAGCAAAGATAACTGCACGTGCGTAAAAAACTGTAGCATGCATCGGCAGTAAATATTGTTAACTACGTCACCTGTTTCGGTGAGTGAAACGTTTAGTGGTATAGCTTACAGCCAAAACTTTCCAACACAAAACCTTTTAGTGTTTTATCAAAACATGTATGTTGTTCAATAAAACGTATACTTATAATAGTTTATAAAAAATATTTTAAATATTTTAAGACAAATTACAAAATGGAGTCCTCGAGAACAAATGTTAACAGACAACATTTTAGGAACACCACTGTAACAATTCTGATGTCTTGCACTTGTGTTAAAAGATGAATAAATGAATAGTTATAATGGTAAAATTGTTTGGTTAAAACAAACCCCACTGCATTTAAAGTTTTAATAAATATATAAACAGATATCCAGAAATGTGTTTATGTTAAGACATATAAGGATGATATACTTTTGGGAAGTATCTATAAATAGAGTTTTGCCAGCAGACGCCGTGACAACCATGTGACTTCAATAAAAATATAGCATTACAGCTGAGAGCAGACAAAAGTAGTTTAAATATTTTTCTTTTTTTAAATAACAGTCATCAAAAATCAAAGAAAAAAGGTATTAAGAAATGTGCCGTGTTTATGACTGGGTAAAGTTCGATCTTGCTTTCTTTCCTCATTTTAACCTTATTATTACGAACATTTCTGTGAATGTGATAGACATTTGTTTACTTTCCCCACGCAAAAGTCAACGACGTCAGAAATCTTCAAATGTACCTACTGTTGAGCACAAACGACAGAACCACCGAAATAGGGCCCTCACCGAAACAGGGCCCTCACCGAAACAGGGACGATACAATAAAAAATAAGTTGTAGGCCTATTACGCGATACAATAAAAATAACCTTGATTACGAGTAACTACCCAATTTATTCATTTGATCGTTAATAATAATATATTAAAATAATGTGTGGATTTTGGGGTGGTCTAAGTCGTGACGAATAATAGGAACAAAAATCATATTTAAGTAAAAATAGCAGACAGTATCTACAAAACATCTCATTCCACCCCATTTTGGAATTGTTCTTTTAAACATTTATATATTTATTATTATTATTATTATTATTCCTTAAAACGTGAACCGAACCAGTATCTACGTGTACAAATTAGTTTTTATCAACATATAAGCACTGTCCATTAAAGATACGGTACTTCATTCCATTCTGGGTACTGGTCTATTTCGGTAGTGCTTGCCTAAGAGACTTGTGTTATAAAATAAATCACCTTGGCGAACCCGTTCAACAAACTGGGCTTTGTCTCGTTTCAACTAGTGCATAAAAGGCTCTGGGATCATGCATACAACATGCATATAGATTATGCATCTAATTTGCTTTATTTACATATAAGAATGGGTAAATGTTTATCTAAATACAAACAGTATTTACAAAATACGCTTAATTCCATTATGGGAGACTGCCCCACTTTGGATTTTTGTTATTGGAGGTTTTTTTTTTTTTTTTATTTTTTTTTTTTTATTTTTTTTTAAAGTTTCCGTGATCCATAAAGCTATATAGGTACCACATCCTGCCAATATGTTTGTTTCCACACCTACTACTACTAACCTGTGAAAAGTAGGAGGAGCAAATCTCGCGAGAAAATCCCGTCTGAGAACGGGGCGCCCCGTAATTGTGTGACGTCACATTCCATTAGTGGCACAGTCCCCATTCGGAATGAGGCTCATTCCTCAACGGGTTGTAACATGTACATGGATATTTTTTAATAAAGTGTCCGAAGGCCATGCAAATGCCATGGAATGTGCTGTTCTGTCTGTGAGAAAATACATAGAAAATACCTTGCTTCAAATGAAATTTAAAAAAAAAGATTTTCTCTCGTGTCAGAATTACCAAATGTTTGACATCCAGTAGCCAAAATTAATTAATCAATGCGCTCTAGTGGTGTCGTTTAACAAAAACAAAACTTATCTCATAAGCATTCCCCTTGTTTCAGTTAAGCCTACTAAATAAGTTAATATTCTTATGTGCCCCTTTCCCCCCCCCCCCCCCATATACGTTTTTGTGTGTGTATGTATACACAGCCACGCCCATTTAAGAAACATTTTGTTTGAAAAAATAAATTGGTAAAGTATGTTTTAAAAAAACCATAGTAAAAGAAACAGACACATTGTTGGACTACTAGTTTTGATAGGTCCAAACTTGCTTTTTAACAAACATTTAAGAACAACCAAGACACACTTAATTGCTATAGTTATCCAATCAAATACTGTGTCTCTTAATATTGCTAAGGCGGTCGTTGCTACATGCCAAAACAAGTTCCGAAGCAGACAGTTAAGGTAATTTATTGTTTTTCTTTTTGTTTTTAAGTTTCTTTTAGCATTGATAACTCGATATTTCGAGCGCGGATCCCCAGACGTGATTGACATCTGTATAAATATAAATTCATAACAGGCCTATATTATTAATACTTCACTGAAGCAAACTTAAATGCTTAATTTAAAGGGACATACCCTAGTTTCAGTTCACGAAAATTAACATTAAGTTGAGTTTAATTTACAAACCTGTAACACATTTTGATAAAGTTACAGCTGAGTGAAACATGTGTCTTTGACTTTGAAATGGTGAAATACCCTCTAAAATAGAATAAAACTCGACTACATAACTGTTACTTCTCAGAGGCACGTGCCTTTTTAAAAATATGAGAAATGCATTTTGTGATATTAAAAAACATCAGGATGACCAAAAACACTTCAAATGTACGGAAATGGATACTTTAAACATTAAAATTTAAGTAAAGTATGATTTCAGTTATAAAAAAACGCCTCTAATAGTCAAAACTGTGTCTTAGTGTTTAAAAACTAGGGTATGCCCCTTTAACCGAAGGCTTAGTGCATTTTCAATTTTGACAAGGGCAAGTGCCTTCTTTTTTTTCTCCTTTTTTTGTTTCTTTATGTCCACGGAGCATTGACAGACAACTAAAGTAAACATTATAAAATGAAAATGCCCTATCCAGTTTAACAGCTTTAATGAAAATATAAAATTAAGGACTGGCATTTAAACAATGATTGTTTAGGGCCAAACATTTATTTTCAAACAATATTAAAAATAATCACAAGCCTCTGTTTCTGTGTCGAGTGGATGTCATGTTATCTTTAGAAACTAAGGGTAAATTATAATCAATCATTGGGATATCACTAAGATTGACGACACTCACTTATCACACCCTAGTTTTGGCTTTGTACATAGTAAATAAAACATAGCCAGTGGTAATGTTTTCATATGATATATTTGTCAAAAGGTACTTTTCATTTCTTTCATCTTTTGAAACTTAAAATTAATGTTTTGTCCAGAATTATGAAAAACAAGAAATTACCAACCTGTAAAAATTGTTGTCCTCTTGTTTTAGAAATTTGACAGGGGTCAATGTTAGTAGACCAGTTTTTATTTTATTGTGACAAAGCATTGAAATAATACAGCTAATTTTGAATTTGAATGACATCAGTATTCCAATGACGTCACTTTTCATCTCCTTACAATAACCAAGGTTCTCATGGACCCAGAGTCCCATGTCCCTGACGCAGCGATCAAGGATGGAATGCACCATATGTATTGCATAAACGTGCGTCCCTGTGGACACAGTATATATATATATATATTTTTTAAATTTTTTTTATTTAACTTCAATACAATGTTTTTTTAAACTTCTAAATTTACTGTAAAGTAAATCGGCAAATAATAGACTGGTCACATGGACATGCAAACAGCGCATATTCACAGTGTGAGACGGATCAACTGAACAAAACTGGTTAAAAATGTTTGGTTCTAAAACTCGTGTTGGGGAAAAACAAAAAAAAACATCTTTTGCAAATTTGTTCACCCAACTGAAAATTCTTTCATAATATTTTTTTCTTGCATTATTAGTGAATATATATATTAGTTACCTGGTATTTGTTTTATATTTTATCATACATTATAATAATAAAAAATTGTATTATTACTACATAAAACCATTTAAATGTCAATGTTTTTGTGTTGTCAGTTGTTATACAATTCACTTGATATTATATTGGATGTATGAATTCATGGACTCCAACATTCCTAATGGACTCTCAATATAAGGTCACGTGTCCATGGACTCTCAGTATTTTTGGATGAA
Organism: Dracogyra subfuscus; assembly: GCA_016106625.1. NCBI lineage: Eukaryota > Metazoa > Mollusca > Gastropoda > Neomphalida > Peltospiridae > Dracogyra > Dracogyra subfuscus. The sequence continues at coordinate 9,874 of JAECMU010082921.1, forward strand.
TGAGAACCCTGAATAACACTAAACTCAGTACATGACGGTTCCGTATTAAGAAAGCTGGAAAAATTCCAATGCAAAATTGCTATTGAAATTTGTTTGTTTGAAGATCACTAATGCACCTGAATGTGTTTGAAGAACATTTTGTGATTAAAAAATTGTACCTTTTTCGAAATATGGATTTTCAGTGAAATTACAGTAAGGTATGCTATATTTATTATGTACAAAGCCAAAACAAGGGTACGAAAAGTGACTGTCGTCGACCTTAAATACTGAGAATGAAACTACTTGATATTAGAAGACCGGAACCATTATGCCTCAGTGGCGTTGTGCATAAGCCATTGGACATAAGGCGGGTAGGTACTGGGTTCACAACCTAGTACCAGCTCCCAACCAGAGCAAGTTTTCTTTTGTAGGAAAATTGGACGGATTCTAGGACTGGGTTTCATATTTGCTTTTGTTTTTAAATTTGCATGAATCCACACCCAGAGTAACTTTACTATGCTGTTTGTTGTCTATATATAATGTTGACTTTTGTAATCTTAACATAATCATCTAATTTACTAGATTTCTGCCAGGAAATAATTTGAGGGTAAGTAATAACAAAACGGACCCATGTTAGGTGATTATGGTTCTTCTATCCACGTGTTCTTATTACAAATTCTACCCAGGGCAGTAATCACATAACATTCTATACCGTTGAAACAAACACGGTTCATACCACAACGCAGAACATGCAAACCAATTAGATCCGTCTGCTTCAGGGTTCTCATCTCGTTGTTAACAAAAAAGACGTCTCGTAACTGCAGCGCAGAACTTACAAACCAATTGGATATGTCTACGTTCTGGGACTTCTATTATTCTACGTCCCAGTACAAAACAAAATAGATTTGTCGACTTCCCGGGCCGACACCGTCGGCTCACTACAAGATCAAGGAATCTTAAGTGGTTGTGTGTGTACTGCTAATATGCTGTGATTATGTAATGAGCTGTTTTCAGATGTCTGATCCACGTTGTTCATAATTTGCTCGGTCAGTGTCAGAAGGTGTAAATTTCATTGTAATGAACACAATAACACTGATGTATGTTTGTTTCTGACAAATTGTGGTCAGATGTTGTAAATGTCGCAGTAACAACAGTCGTTGTAACTAGGTTTGATTGTATATGTTAAAACAATAAATGTAGGAAAATGTTTTTTAGAAAAAATTGCATTAACATTCGGTAGGCATATCTGTTTTTGTTTTTGGGCGATGTTTGAGATATAGGGAATAACTGCTTACTGTCTTAAGATATCAGCTTTATCCTGCGACGGTTAGAATGGCGAATGCTGCATTCGCCATTCAACCTGAGCAGGATAAAGCCGATATCTTAAAACAGTAACCAGTTATTTCTTTTATCCTGCAATCCTACAGGAATATTCGGAAAATCATTATATATTCCTGTTTTGTGTACGCAAAGCGAGTATTGTCTACCTAGCACGGCTTTTGCTGTATGACGTCATGCAAAATACATGACGTCATTATTTGTATGACACTGGCTACATTCTGTCACATTAAAAAAGCATTTTTGAGCTCTAATTCATAAATAAATATACAAGTTTCGTATTGTTATCACAAAACTAAAAGTTATTTGTATTTACTGCACTTCAACAAATGATTTAACGAATATGTTTATTGAAATTCTACTCTGAAATACTCTAGTCGAGTCGAGCTTATGTCACGTGACCTATATTTCCGTCTCAAAAAGCCATATCTTGCCACTATTTATAGTGATTGCAGGATAAATCGTTATATATAGCCTGAACATGATAAATGCAATTTTTTTTCTAAAAAAAACATTTTCCTACATTTATTTTTTAACATAAATGCGTTGTGTTCAGGTGTATATTTGTGCCAAATATGAACAATGTACACCTCAGCATTAATATTCAGGCTTTGTGTTTGTTCGTGCTGTGGGCTGCAAATAGGCTGAATAGGAGAAATACAGGCTTGGAACAGAAAAGTTTTGGTGTTATTCCCATCAACCATCTTAGATACCTGTCGTAATCCCCAGGTGTGAAGTGGTCACTGCAAATCGAATCCTATCTTGACGGTCCTTTCAAAATATACGTATTCCATTTCCATGTAAAATTACTGATAGGCTACGAATCACGCGTTAATGTTATGCCGGTTTGTGCGTCACAGGGTCACTTTACTTGACTCTGGGAGTTCAAAGGCTTTTTGGCAAGCAATGGGGAAAATGTGACTTTTTATTGCAAATATATAAAAAAATGGGTACATTTAAAAACAGTTGTAAAATATATTGTAAAAGGTATATGTAGATACCAAATAATAGTGAATTTTTAGTTTTTAATAAATGTAGACATTTACTCTGGGTGGGAGTTAGTACCGGGCTGTAAACCCAGTCTTATGTCCAATGGCTTAACCACGACACCACTGAGATGTTGCATAATGACCAAAAATGTTATTAATTTGTGTTGTAAAACTAGAGTGTGCCTTAAATAACCCCTCCCCCATGTGTGTGTGGGGATAACTGAGTATGATGGGGAAAATTTGATAGACATAGTATTATAGTTATAATATTGTAATTATAGTAGGGAATGGGACAATTAAAGTAAATTAATTATTATTGTATTTACAAATTTATTTGCGACGCTATTTTTGAACGAGCTCTCAAAATTAATAATAGACAAAAAAATAAATAATAATAATAATATATATAGTTTATGGAGAGTATAGCTCTGAAGAGTTGAAGAGAGGATTTATGGTAAAGGGATGCAGGGAGTGGAGTAGATGTTAGGTGCAGATTATAATACTGTATATGGTATCAAATTGAAAGATGTTTTTGTTACGAGTAAAGATAATGTATACCGATACTAGCTAGTACTTTACCACAAAATGAAAATAATTAACCATTTCGTTAGCTACGAATTGTCCAAGGTACAGTGGACAAAATCATCTGCGGATGAAACGTCCTCTGGAAAGCATTTTTACTTATGCCAACCCTTGCAGTGCTGATCATAACATCTTTTCTAATTTCAGGGCTTGAACTTAAAAATGTATCTTCCTTGGCAATTTAAAAACAATTCAGCGTGTGAAACAGCCCACCGACGGCAGTTTAAAGCCTGCCTACAGCAATTTAAAAAAACTAAAACTTTTGCAGCAAATAAATAAGACTGAAATGTTATTACTGTTAGTAGACCAATTTTAAATGTACTAATGCTATATACTGGCAGATAATGTACACAGCATATACATTATGCCATCATTGATTGATGCTCCCGACCTAACCACGGTTCGGTCATTAAATTTGAGCCCTGTAACCTGGAAACGGACGAAGAACATAAATAAACAATGTAATAACATGAATTTAAGGCTGAGATAACAATTAAACATTTTTGCTGCAATGTCTATTGTTTTCTAAAGGAAAATATAGTTGAACTCATAATCTCTTTCTAACTAGTTATTTTGGATCACTGATTGCATGTGGTTTTCTGTAGTTCATCATGAGTGTATTATTTATTTATGTGATTGACACGTCTAGACCTCACCCATGTTTCTCATTAAACACATTTTGTTTTAGAAGAAATGAAAATAAATACTTTATTAGTTTAATCCCATGCAAGCTGTCATTCTGTAGGCTGTTGAATGGATCTGTTTTTGCACACCAAATATATGCAAGAAATTGTGGGATATCTATTATTTGAAGTAAAATTCTCTGAAGCATGAGTATAAATTATTTTGTTAATAAAACCTTTACATAGCAGTGCATTTAGACGTGTTATCCTAAAGTATCGAAAGCTATCTCCCTTTTAACAAAAATGTAGAAATTATTTTACATGTATTTTATTGGGGGTTTTTTTTGGACAAAATGACTCTATGTAAAAAAGTATTGTAAAAATTAGACACCTAAATTGAGTAACAATCATTATATTATTCAATGTAAAATAAACCTTGCCTTTATATGACATATCCTTTTCTATATGGCATATACTTCTATATGGCATACTTATTGGATATTCTACCATGACTTTGGAAAATACTCGATTCTGATTGGCCAGTTACCTTAAATCGTAGGTATTCTAATCATGGAGAGATATACCTAAGATTTAATTAGGCCACTTTACTCGCGTA